>JAVGVS010000670.1:45000-150180 GCA_032718565.1 Distichodus sexfasciatus | reverse complement strand
ACACACACACACACACACACACACACACACACACACACACACACACAGAACAGCAGGCTCAGGCTCATCAAACACACATCAGGTATGATGTTACACCCCCAGAGGAGGACTGATGTTAACAGTCACTCACACACACATACATACAGTGGCCTGACAGCTCAGTGTGTGTGTGTGTGTGTGTGTGTGTGTGTGTGTGAGAATCTGCATGTGCAGGAGTGAAATGTAATTTGATAATCATTAGAGCTCCATCCACAAAGCATAATAAACTCTCATTTCTCTCTCTTATCTTTCTCTAATTTTTCTTATTTAATTTATTTAATTCTCTCTCTCTCTCTCTCTCTCTCTCTCTCTCATTTTTTGTCTCTTTCTCTGTCCTTTCTTTATCTTTCCCTTACTCTCATTTCTCTCTTCATTATTTATTTCTCTCATTTATGTCTCTCTGTGTCATTTCTCTCTTTGGATTCATCCCCCACTCTCTATCCCTCTTTTTTTATTCAATTTCCCCTCCTTCTCTCTGTTTTCCCCTCCCTCCCGTCCTCTTTCTGTCTCCCTTCCCTTTCACTTTGCCTCCTTTCTTAGGTCTCCACTCGTTTCCCTCTTTAATCGCCACCCAACCCTCTCTCTCTCTCTCTCTCTCTCTCGTGTTTAATCAGCTCCGAAGCCTGCCAGCTCGGTGGGGGAAACTGAATTATTGATCGAAAGGCCAGAATGAAAAGGAGGTGAAACAGCAGGAGAGAAAAAGAGAGAGATAGAGAGACAGAGAGAGTGAAAGAGAGAGAGAAGGGGGGAAAGAAATGAAATGATGGTAAAAAGTGAAGTCACCCGCCGGCTTTTTCCTTATAAGTACATCGATCATGAGCGCGTGGCCGAGGCCCAATCTTCGAAACATTTACCGCCTTCCCTATTTCTTTTTTCTTTTTATTGTCATTCACGCCATCCAGTGTCACGTCTGGAACGGCAGAGCTGCTGATCCGGCTAAGCCCCTCTCTCTCTCTCTCGCATTAGAGCTGGTAAAGCCACGGCACCTGCCAATCTCCTTAATTAATCAACCCGCTTATTAAAAGGAAAAAAAAAACCCACGTCTCGCTTTGATTTGCATAAATCTGCATAACGACCTAAAAAGGAAGAGGCTCGTTTGCATGCAGCCAACTCTCCACAGGGAGGGGGAAGGAGAGAGAGAGAGGAAGATGGAGAGATAGTGAGAGATGGTAGAGAAAGACATTGATACGTGGGGGGGTGGAGTGAGGTACAGATGAGGAAGAGATAGAATGAGTGAGAAAGAGAGAGAGAGAAAGAGATGGAGAGAGAAAACAGGAGAGATGGTAGAGAAAAACATTGATACAGGTAGAGTGATAGAGAGATTGAGAAATGCATAAATTTGCGGAGAGAGAAGAGACAGCGAGTAAGTGGAGACAGAGAGAAATGGCGAGAGAAAGAGAGTGAGAAGAAATGAGAGAGAAAAAGAGGAGAGAAGACTTAGAAAGAGAGAGAGGGAGGGAAGGAGAGAGACACTGAGAAAAAGAAGGATAGAAAGAGAAAATGAGAGAGAGAGAGGCGTACAGAGATAACGACGGGGAAATTTAGGTAGACATTGAGACAGAAAGAGAAAGAGAAAGAGAGAGATGGAGTGAGATAGAGAGGAAACAAGAGAGTGAGAGGAGGAAAAAGGTGAGGGAGGAAGAGAGAGAGAGAGAGAGAAACACTATGATTGCATCCCAAAGTACCGCCATCACTCTCTTCCTCTGTGAGGAAGAGGAGGAAGCACTCGTCCATCAGTTTGTTTTCTGATATCCATCTTCTTCCTACCAGACTGTGTAAAATATGCATTATGGCATGATTGAAAGCACAATAAATAATTTATTTTTTCACGAAACTTCGCAAAATTATGTTCTTTGAATCTAATAAAGCCGCATTCGTTAAAACGTTACCACAAGCTCATTTAGTGACAACAACCTCATTTGCATTTGGTATAAAACTGTCATCAGGAGTCACACACACACACACATATTTACATGTACAGCATTTAGCAGATAGTCTTGCATTTTTCTACTTTCTCTTAGAGCAACTTGGGGTTAACGGTCTTGCTATTAGTACCCAGTGGTGATTCGAACCCACGATCTCTTGGTCTAGAGGTGAGTATACTGACCACTAGACCACCACACACACCCACATACACACACACTCAAAAGATAGATGCACACTCTGGAAAACAGGGTTGCTAAATGGTGGTGGTCTAGTAGCTAGGATACTCACTGCTGGACCAAGAGGTCGTGGGTTCGAATCTTACCTCCATCATTGGGCCCCTGAGCAAGACCTTTAACCCCAAGATGCTCTCAGGGAAACTTCCTGAATGTAGGAAAATGGAAGTCGTCCAGATAAGAGCATCTGTTAAATGTCGATGGTGGTCAAGTTGTTAGAATACTCACCTCAGTACAAAGATTTTGTGAGTTTGAATCTTACCTCAAGCACTACCATCATTGGGTCCCTGAACAAGCCCCTTAATCCCAAGTTGCTCCAAGGAGACTGTCCCTGAAATTAGGAAAACGGAAATTGCTCTGAATTTGCTTTGGTGGTTTTGGCAAGACATTAAGGGCTGGTTTCTTGCTCATGGATTAGGCCTAGTCTTGGACTAAGTTGTAATACCAACAGAGATTTTACATTCACACTCAAAACTAGTCTAGGACTAGGCATAATCCTCAAGTGGGAAATTGGCCCTAAGAGCCTAAACATACGAAAGATACTAAAGCTAGATGTGAAAAATCCTGTATTCAAGAAGTAAAAATATCTGATTTGAAGCTACTAATTCAATAAGAAACAAAAGTCTGAACCAGACGAAAGACAGTAAAGTGTCTAATGACTTATAAACAGTTACTTTTAAGAAGCACATTGTTAGCTCTCTTGTTACCACCGTTCCCCCATCAAGGGGCAATGCCAGCGTCAAGCATCAAGCTCCCAGCTCGACTCCCTCCGAGTCAGTCTCTATCTGTGATGGCCCGGAATCCTTTTAATGTTTTATGTATGACGGGTTTCAAACCCGGCGCTGTTTTTAGCTCCGTCGATGCGGCATGCGGAGTCTCGCCTCATTAGCAATTACAGCTCCTAACGAGCGGAAACCCTCCTTATCGCACTGATTTTCTAATCTCATAAGTCTGGTATCAGGGAGCCGGATCAGATCGTCAGGATAAATAATGTTTATGTGGATAATTTTAGGCTGTTTTTTTCCTCTCCTCATTTGTTTTTCCGCATTTAGTCACAGTTGAGTCGGAGTAACGATAAGAGGTCACTTCTCAGTGACACCACCTCTCTTGAAATGAGGGGAATTACACTGCAGTCAATCTGCAATTCTGCTGTTAGGACACACTGTTAATTTTGCCCATGTTACAGTTATTCAACACTTATACAACATTGCTGTTTTTAAAACACTAAGCCTTCGGGAATTCTTCTATGATCCTTCATTCATTTCAGTCAAGAAGTTGTTCAAGGTGAAGTGCTATAATGGGTAAAGCTAAGGAGGTTTCACAAAAGCTAAAAGAGATTGATTTAGTTTGCCCGTGAAGGATGGTAGGTATAAAAGGATTGCTTTTGCACAATTTGGGGCTACTCAGTTTTCTCCTAGAAATTTTTTCCCACAAGTTTGCAGGCATCAAAAAATAATTATCGTAAAAGTCTTCCCTCAAAGCAATGCATGTTAAAAAAATCACTTGTTTTGGTGGTGTGAAACTGTGAAAATTATGAAACCAGTCATCAACAGTGAGTATCAGGAAAGATGACAAAGTTTGCCTCAGGGATTCTACAAATGTGGTCATTTTGCTAAGTTTCCATTTATGCGTCTTCTACAACTCTAAGAATGTCTACTCTGCCCAACTTTTTAGGCCAAGTACACAAAGAAGGGGACAAACCAAACCTTCCCACATTTCTAGAGTGATTTCGTTTAGAAGATAAGAGCTGACTTTACTACTTACTTTTTGTAATAAACTGTCTTTCCTTACAAATTCTGCTTCACCACTGCTATCTGGCTTAGCGATAGAGTCACTGCTAAAAGAGGCTAATAGGGAATTTTTCTCTTTGCTGAAGCTCAAGGCTTACAGACTTAGACCAGAAGCGAGTGAATTACAATCCAGCCGGCCTCCCAAAAATCCTGATGCCTTTCTGCGCTGATTCCATATAGACATGTGAAAAAGTTAGGACACCCCACTAAATATTTCGGTTTTTATTAAGAAATATCAACATATTAATATTAAATCTTCTTTCAGATTATATCTAGAAATAAAGGTAACATAACTGCACCTTCTGTGCTAAAACAAAAAAACAAATTCATTTATTTAAGAGATGAAATTAGAATGCCAATTCATACTGAGGAAAAAGTTAGGACACCCTCACATTCATTCATATTTAAAATGAATTATGAATTAGAATTATACTCAGGTGCATCGCATTAGGTTACAATAATTGGAACATTCTTACAGAGCTTTTTGGTAGAACCTTTCTTATTTTAACCTCAGACATTTCATTTAGTTTGCTCTTGATTGCATTCACCATGGTGAGATCCAAAGAGCTCTCTGAAGCCTGGAAAAGGTTATAAAAAGATCTCAGGAGACTTCTGAATCAGTCATTCTACTGTCCAGAAAATAGTGTCCAAGCAGAGAACTTTTAAAATAACTGCCAACATGAGCAGGCCAGGCCGTACAAGCAAGTTCAGCCCAAGAGCAGACCACAAGATGCTGAAAGAAGTCTCCAAAGATCCTAAAATGTCATCACGGGACATACAGAAGGCTCTCACCACAGCTGATGTCAGGATAGATGCATCTACCATTAGAAAGAGACTGTATAAGTTTGATTTACATAGGAGGTGTGCAAGAAGGAAATGCTTGCTGTCAAACATCAGGGCAAGACCGGAGGCCACCTAGACAATAACCAGGACTTTGGAACAACATGCTTTGGACAGATGAGTCTAACATTGAATTATGTGGACATAGTAAAGGACAACATGTTTGGCCTAAACCAAACACAGCTTTTGAGCAAAAAAAAACCTCATACCCACTGTATAACATGGGGTGCTAACCAAGGTGCTGAAGGGGTAGGAAGGAATTCACCAGTTAGAGATAGGTGATAATTAGAATGCCAGATTTTAAAGGGCAATGGTGGAACATTTTAGCATTACATCAAGGTTCCATTCTCTACTCTTTTAATTAAAGTAGTCCAGGTGTCTCTAAGTCTCATCTAAAGGACTAGTAATCTTCATTTTCAAACATTTTGAATTACGTTTTGTCAGGAATTCCCTCAATTCTGGGTCATAACTGCTAAAAAAGAGAAAGAGGTCTGCCAAATCCACCCTGTCTCTCTGCTGTTCTGCCATACTTGAGGTAAATAAGTGACTAAGCAAACTCAGGTCCTAGAAGTTGCTAATCAATCAAGGGCCATCTGTCCTTTGCTTGAACAATCTTCAGTTCTCTGCTCACATGAAATTGCTGGTTTCCAAGAGACATATAGCTTAAATCAGTTATTTTTTTCTGCAGACATTTTTCTAATCACAGGGACAGTGTACCTAGTGCAACTTCGGGTTAAAGGTTCTGCTCAGAAAACCATCTGTGTTTTTCAGTGAAGGCTCTCTCAGCTGTCCAAACCTCCGCAAGTCCTTCATTTCTGGCTGACTGCTGCTGGTTCATCAGCTCTCCAAACCACCAGGTCCCTATAGGTACGTATGGCAAAAATATTTTTTCCATTCATTCATTATCTGAACCGCCAAATCCCAACTGGGGTTGCAGAGACCGGAGCCTATCCCAGAAACTATAGGCACAAGGTGGAAACCAACCCTGGACAGGCGCCAACACACCACAGGGCCCACACACTCACACAATCACATTTAAACCTTACGTGGCCAATTTTAGACTCGCCACTTAACCTACAGTGCGATGAAACTGGAGCACCCAGAGAAAACCCACAGAAACATGGAGAGAGCATGCAAACTCCACAAAGAGAGACCCTATGGCCGACCCTGGGGGATCGAACCCAGGACCTTCTTGCTGTGAGGCGGCAGCGCTAACCACTGCACCACTGTCCCTCCTGGTAAAAATATTTCTTTTGACAATTTGAACAAAATCCTGTGACACAATTCCTTGAAATTTGGGTTGAGCTGACACACAAAGGCAAGATAATTCAGTGACATAGAAAACACATTAACAGGTAACATTTACGCCTTTTTTGAGTCTAGTCTTCTCAATCTCCAGGAGTGCTGCTATCTTCCTGACCTTGTCATTATTTGTTCTTTTTTCAGTCAATTCCTAGCTGGGAGTGTTCCACAAACAAGCTGAAACACACTTAGAGGGAAAGTGCAAGAAAGCAAAACAAAAATCGTTCAAAGCATCTCCCGTCTCTGGGAGACAGGACTTTGACAGCTAAAATGGTGCAGCAAACGTTTAATCAGAAAATACTGACACTCTTTAAATGATTAGCGGCTCCAAAATACATCGGCCAACGTGCTGGTGGAGTGTGAAAAGGGTTGCATAACAAACTATCTTGCAAGAAAAGGAGGCTTCAACTGGGTGTGCTGTTCGCCCTCCAGCCCTATGCTTGAGTCTATAATCTGATATTTAAAGCCAGAATGTGGCTGGCTTGTGCAATATAAGTTTCCCACAAAAACCGTCCCGAGGGCAGCGGGGCACATCTTGGGTAAGAACACAACCTCCACAGCCCCGAAGAGCTTGACACTGACTAAACCAATTTCTGCTAGGAGCTGGAGGGTACGGCCTCAGACGAGAGGGAGCGTCAAGAGTAACTACAGGCGAAGCGGGAAGCATCAGTCAAAAAGTTGCTGTTAAATGCAATTTGGCCGGTGTTGTGGGAGTGATATGAGATAAGGCAGAGTGGAAATGCAATATAATATTTAAAAGGTGTGAGAGTGCAACCTGTAGAAGCTGACATACTGTATGTCTGTAAAACGTTGGTCAAATTAGTAGAGAACCATCTCTGAGTGTGTTCAAGTTTAGCTAAATTATACATCCAAATGTCGTAATGAGTGTAATGGTCTCTGCTTTCTCTCTTTTCCAAAAGGTGCATCATTACACCATCTTTGAATGTTGATAATATTAGAAATTTTGACTCCCTTCTGCCCTCATGTGGACACGTTGAGCAACATCCACGTCAATGAGACAAATGCCAATGCGACTGTTTACATCATTTGAAAGACACAAAGGAAGGCATAAATGTCATTTAAAAAATGGAACTCTAACAGCAAACGACCTACCTGCGAAAAGACGTAGATATGTTTCCCTGACGATCTTTAAACTGATTTATTTGGCTTGTCTTCCTTCTTCGGCGTTGCCCCATGCTGGGATTTGTTGGCACCAGAATACATTTTTTCACACCTTTGCACTGCAGTTTGAGAGAAAATTGAGAGATTCAGTCTAGTTTAGGAGATCTTTTGTGTTCGTGTAAAAGAACTCCGGCCGTGAGCTGGCAGCACACAAAACTCCAAGAACCTTAACCTATTGAGCAAGAACTGGGGTTTTATATAAACCAGTGAACTCTTAGGGACTGGTTCTATGAGTAACAGAAAATAAATTTAAGCAGTAGGCCAAAGGAGATCGGCATTGGTGTTCCGGTCATTCCAAAAAATCTCCTCACAACCCCACAAATGTTTGTCAATTCCCAGGTTTGCATATACTTTAGCCTCAACTTAAGTTTTAAGTTGAGGAAAACCTCTCCTCAAACTAAAACCTCCACTACAGGAAACTCACTAAACACCTTTTCACCACAGACACCAGGACATTTTAGGAACTCAAGACATTTTCTAACTTTTCTTCTTCAGAAAACCCACCAACTTGGGATACAGCCAAAAAAAAAAGGCCTCAGTATTGGAACATCAAAGGCCGATCAATGCAGTGAAGACATTTGTGCGTGAGATCCAAATATGCTTTTATTCAGCACATTTTGGTAAACCACCCAGTTTTTCAAGTGAACAAAAATATAAGAACGGAATGTTTAAACACCAGATTTCTGGTTTCTTCACTGATTATGCTATTAGTTGACTTGAGGTTTGAGGTTTCTTCATTGATTCTTCTCTTCAGTAAAAGTGAGTGATTATTTGTCATTGTGAACCACACTTTGCACCACAACCAAATGTGAGCTCTGCATTTGACCCATCCATGAAGAAACAGTGGGCAGCTGAGATGGACAGCACCCAGGGAGCAGTGCTTAGGGATGGTACCTTGCTCAAGAGTACCTTAGTGGTACCTTTACCTGACTGGGAGTTGAACCAGTGACCTTTTGGTCAAGGGACCAACTCCTTAATTGTTACATTACCAACTGCCCAAGTACCAAAAGACTAGAAGAATATGGTTCATAGCCATTAAATTTGGTCGATTTGTTGGCTGTAGCATACTATACTGTGAAATGATTAAGATGGTCCATCTGGATATCCAGAAACTTGAAATCTAAACTTTGTGGAGCTTGGAAAGGCCTTAGTTTCCTCCAAACCTCTCGGTTCCTCAGCAAAACTCCTTTTGTGGAAAAGTTTTAAGTTTGAGTCCGGGACTTGAACCAGCGTCCTTCCAATCACCACCTAGCCTAAGTTGGTATGGTTTCTTGGGAATGGAAAGCTACAAAGCATTGTGCATTCCTTAAAACTTGTTTGTGAGCAAAGTTCCTGTCGTGAGAAAGTGATTAATGAGTTCACTTTTGTGGTGATTTTAATCTATGTGTGATGAAAGAGGTTTGTAAGTAGTGGCAGGAACCTGATTGTCCTTTAAAAGATGCCGCCGATTTTTTGTGGCTTCATGGGGACATTTCTGTCTGTTTTTATCGAATTATTTACATCCAGTCAGTATAGAAGTTAATGGAAGGGCCTCATGAAGATCGCTAGATGTGTGTATGTGTGTGTGTGTGTGTTAGCTGAGGAGTGTTTGCATCACCTGCTTATTCCCGAGGGTTAACAGGAACACAGATGTTACATGGAAATCCAGAAAACTAATTAGGAAATTTCCTAAAAAACTCCCAGATGCGGAAGCGGCTGATTAATTGCATGTGCCGTGAGTCAATCAAATCCTCTTTCCTTCTCTAACAAAAATAAAATAAAATAAAAATGTGGTTTTCGAGACAAGTCATTTGAAAGTCACTGTATGGTGAGTCGAGGAATGGCTTTGAAATGTCTCAGTTTGAAAAATAGCATCAGGAAGAGAGGGGGACGGGAGGAGAGGAAAGATGTTAAGAAAAGACAAGGAATAAAAGGGTTGGGGGAGGAGAAGAAGAATAAAAAAGGAGAGAGGAGAGAAGAGGGAAGAAGAGAGGACAGAGGAAGAAAAGAGGGTACAGAAAAGGAGAGGAAAACAGAAGTAGATACTGCAAGTAGAAAAGAGAAAGATGGGAGAAAAGGCGAAGAGAAGAAAAGAGTAAAACAGTGGGAGAACAGATTTGAAGGAGTGAATAGGAAGGGGAATGTGGAGGAAAGGAGAAGAGAAGAGTGAACAGATGAAGAGAGGAAAAGTGGAGCTGAGGAGGTGGAGGGAAAAGAAAGAGGACATATGACAAAGGGGAAAGAGAGAAAGGGGAAAAGAAGACAAGAACAGAAGAGAAGAGAGGAAAAAAGAAGAGATGAGAACAGGCTAGAAGAAGAAAAGAGGGAACAAAAGAGGAGAGGAAAATGGTAGAAGAAAGGGAGATTAAGAAAGGAGAAGAGAGGAGATGAAAAAGACAAGAAAAGGTGCAGAGAAGAGAAAGAAAACAGGAGATAAAAACGGAGGGAAGGGAAGAGTGTAGGAAAAGAGGAGAAGAAAGAAGAAGGAGAGAAAAAAGAAAAGAGGGTTTGCTGTAACTGAAGCCCTAGCGAGAATCAATTCTGCCAAAATGAGATGCTGCTGAATGTCGCCTGGCAAATCTCTCTCTCTCTCTCTCCTTCTGAGAACATATCAAAGCCTTTTGCATCGTTAGTCTCCCTCTCCCCTTCTCTCTCTCTCCTCTCTCGTTCTCTCGTTCTCTGAAGATAAGGTTTGTAATTTTTTCCTTCTTCCCCTAATTGGCGCGCAAAAAGAAAAAAAATCCGCCCACCAGCTGTCAGTGGTGCGTGTTGGGGGAGAAACGGCGCTGGCCAATTACGGCCGGAAGGCACTCGTCTGACCCTCTGACCCTCATCCGTCCGTTCTCCCCTCATCCGTCCATCCCTCCGTCCCTCCCGTTAAAGTCACCCTGATGTGAAAGAAGACCCGGTCAAACGATGGGCAGCACCTCCTTACCCCTCAGACAGCTTCAACTGGAAATGATTAAAAAGAGATGGATGAAGAGAGAGGTAGAGATAGAGGGATGTAGGAGACTGACAGTGGAAAACGAGTGGGAGGAAATGACAGAGCAGTAGGAAGAGAGAAATGATTGACGCTGATGAACGAAGGAAGGAAATGAATGTAAAAGAGAAGACAGAAGGAGGGAGGAGTAAAGGAAAGAGGAGGAAAAAGGGTAAATGGAGAGTATAAGATAAGGAGAGGATAAAAGGAGAGCAGAAGAGAACAGAGAGAGAGAATAAGAGAAGGGAAGGAGAGGAAGGAGAGGAAAAGAGACGGAGATGGAAGGAAAGTGAAACAAGAAGAGAACAGAAAAAAAGAAAGAGTGAGGGAATGAGAGGGAAAGATGAAGAGAAGAGAGATTGGAGGAAAGGAAGGTGGAACAAGAAAAGAAGAAAGAAGAGAAAGAGAGTGAGAAAGAGTGAGTAAAAGGGAGATTAATTGAGAGAGAGAGAGAGAGAGAGAGAGAGAGAGAGAGAGAAAAATATAGATTCCTCTTATTCAGTAATGACCCCTCTTCTAACAGGTCAACAAGTTCCACTGCCACATAAAACACCACACACACAGGTGCCTGGATGTAAATTTATGTGACGTATGAATCACCCCATGCCACATTGTCCTTACCTGTCAGACACACACACACACACACCTGTAACGGTGCTATTTTTAGTGGCTGCTGCATCACAGGTCACTTTGGCTCCAGATGGGTCTTTTTCAAGAGAAATATTAGCATCATGGCGTCTATTAATAACCTCCAGCTGCTCTCCTCCCGCTCAGAAAACACAGAGATGATGACGATATGATTGATATAAAAGATTCTAACATCAGAGAGAAAGAGAGAGTTTACTTTCCCTCAATATCTTAAGGCTGGGTTACCTGAAAAGGAGGACAGGAAGTGAGAGAAAAAGCAAAGAAGTAGAAATGGGGAAGAAAAGTTGAGAAGAGGAGAAGAAAACAGGGAAGAGGGAGAAGGGGAGAAAGAGGAAAAGATGGGCAGAGAAAAGAGCAGAAAAATAGATGAAAGTGAAAAAAGAGGAGAAGAGAAAGGAAGAGAAGCATGGAGAATATAAGAGAAGCTGAAGAGCAGTAAGGAAGAAAAAGAGGAGAGAAGGAGGGAGGAGTTAAGGAGAGGAAAAGATACAGAGAGAGAGAGATGAAGAAGAGGATAAAAGGCAAGGAGAACAAAGAGAGAAACAGCATAGAAGTAGAAAACGGAGACGAGAGGAAAGTGAAGTAAGATGGGAGTAAAAGAAAAGAAAGAGCGAGGCAAAAAAAGAAGAGAAGGGAAGAGAAGGAGACTGGAGAAGAGGAAAGTGGAACAAGAAGAGAATAAAAAAAGAAAGAGGGAATACGAGGGAAAGATGAAAAGAAGAGAAGAAAACACAAGAGATGGAGGTTGGAAGAGAATATAAAAATGAAAAAGAGAAGGAACAGTAGGGAAAGATGAAGAGAAGAGAAAAGAAAAGAAGAGAGGGAGACTGAAGGAAAGGAAAGTGGAAGAGAAGAAAAGAATGGAGCAGATATGAGTAGGGGTTGAGATAGAGAGAGTGAAGATGAGAAAAAACAGAGGAGATTATGAACAGGAAAGAGAAGAGAGAGAGAGGGAAAGAGAAACAGAGGGAGAGAATTGAAGAGAGAGAGAAATGGGAAGTAGAAAATAAAAAAAACAGAGGGAGCAGAAATAAAGAAATAGCAGGAGATGAAAGAGAGAGAGAGAGAGAGAGAGAGACCGAGAGGAGAGCGAGCGAGAGAGACAAAGAGAGAGGGAGAGAGAGTGAGGAGAGAGAGAGAGACAGAACAGAGGGGGAGAGAGAGAGAGTGAGGAGAGAGTGAGAGAGAAAGTGGGGAGAGAGAGAGAGAATGGCTTTCCCTCTAGAGAGTAATTAAGGCCTATAGAGTGTTCACTCTTGACCGCCTGTGGCTACAGAAAAGAAGAGAAATCTGCTCCCCAAACACACATACACTTTCACTTTCACACACACACTTTCACACACACACACACATACGCACACGCACACGCACACGCACACACGCACACACACACACACATACACACACACACAGTCTTGTATTACTATCTTTGTGAGGTCTCCCATAATGACTAGATGTATATAATTTTACACCTACACCTAATCCTAACCCTAACCTTAACCTCAGTAACCTAAAGCACATCTTTTACCTCTTTTAGTTTCTCAAATAAAACAAGCACATTTTCTATAAAGTCATTTTTCCTCATGGGGACCTCTCAAATGTCCCCACAACACCCAAAAAAACAGATAAAAGTGATTTTAGGGGACAAAAAGGTCCCCACAATGTGATAAACACATGGACACACACACACACACACACACAAAATTGCCACCCTGGCTCCTCCCGCTCACGCCTCTAGATTCATTGTTTTTCCTCCTTCCTCATTTCTCCGTCCATCTTAATCCTCTTCTCTCTCCTCTTTGATTTGAGGATGGATATTTGTGAGGATTTCAGCACCAGACGCTGTCCAGCCACTTCCACTTACCTTCAGATTACTCTCTTGCTTATATCTCTTGATCTCTCACTTTACCTACTGTAGTCTCTCTCTCTACAGAGATCAGACCTGGGCCGCGGTTCAGGCCTGCCAGAGGCTGTCTTTAGTTAAAGTGGAGCTGAAGAACAGCTGTGTGTGTGTGTGAAAGAGAGAGAGAGTGAAAAAGAGAAGAGAGGGAGTTTTAACAGGGGATGAAGTGAAGAGAGAAGAAAGCAAGAATATATAACAGAAGAGAGAGATGTTTAATGAATGTTTAAAAACAGAGACAGGGAGGGTCTAGTGAGAAAGAAAGAAAGAAAGGTTTAAGAGAACAGATAGAAAGAGAAGGTGGAGTGGTGAAACAAGAGTAAGAGGAGTGTTTAATGAAAGACAATGAAAGAAAGAGTGGGAGAGAGAGACTGAAAGAGAGTGAGGGAGAGAGAGAAACTTCCATCAGTGTGAAATCAAACGAGGCTCGTTTTCCACGGCTCTGTAACACCACAATCATCACCAAGCAGGTTTATTAGAGCATGATAAATACAGAGTGTACTTTTATTAGGGATTCCCTCATAAACCAAATTTATCCAAAACCACCACTGTACAAGCACTGTCACTACGGGAAGTACAGAAACTGAGAGTGAGAAAGAGAGAGAGAGAGTAAACGAGTAAATGATGGAGGTGGACGTGATTGTGGTCCACACGGTCAGGTCATTCAGGTGAGTGATGCATGTAATTACAGCGGCAATGACAAATGACTTCACTTAGGACGCTCACCAAAACTCCCAAATCCTCCCTCTCCCTCTCTCTCTCTTTCACTCACTGACTCTCTCCCCCTCTCTTTCTCTCTTCAGTGTTGGACTGCTGGGGTGTGTTGAGTTCTTCAGGCTACTGAGCTCTAGTCGGGACTGCAGTAATTAAATCCTTACCTGTGGAGCTACAGCTGTGCTGAGACTGAAGTCCACAAATCGCTCAGGTCCTACAAACTACCAAACTCATGTCCACAAATCACGCAAGTCCAAGAAATTACCATACTCAGATCTTGAAATACTATACACCCAACAAACTCAGTTCCTTAAAATCACAGAGATCTGACTACCAAAATACCAAACTAGCTTCCTCATATCACATAGGCCCACAAACTACCATATTCACAGCCTGAAATCAGACAGGTCCAATAAACTACCAAACTTACTTCCACATTTCACATAGGCCTAACAAACTACCATCCTCAGATCTTGAAGTCACACCAAACTTGATTCCACAATCCCATTTACCCAACAAACTACCAAACTCACTTCCACAAATCTCATACGTCCAACAAACTACCATACGCATGTCTTAAAATCCCATACACTCAAGAAACTACCCCACTGTCATCAACATATATCACAGTTCCAACAAACTACCATACTGTCATCCACATATATCATATAGTTCCAACAAACTACCCCACGGTACCTTGCTTATGAGTACCTCAGTGGTATCTTTACTGAACCGGGACTTGAACCGGTGCTCTTCCAATCATGAAGCCAACTCCCTAATCATCTCGCTACCAGCTACCCAAAATATACAATGTACTTCCAGATCATAGGGTCAAACATTTCCCATCGTCCTCCCTGGTGGCTCACATAGAGTTACTTTTTAAAAACTAATGCAGTTCCATCAGTTCCATCCCAGTTCAACTCCACGGCAAAAACGACTCCAACCCTGATGTAGTTTTAGAAGCCATATGGTGCAAGTTTCCTAACTAGCACTTTTGGGAATGTTCCTGTTAAGAGTTACGCTTCACTGAGGTCAGCCAACCGGAACTACACAGAAACACGACTCAGGGCAGCTGGCACCATAGCAGTTATGGAATTGGCCCTAATGTTGCCAGTTAAAGTCCTGGTTCAGTAAAGGTACCACTAAGGTACTCATGAGCAAGGTACCATTTTCTAGCACTGGTTTCCTGGTGCTGCCCAAAAAGCTGCCCACTGCTCCTTCACGGATGGGTCACACACAGAGGTCACATTTCACTGTGGTGTACTGTGTGCCCTGCTGTTCTGAGCCTCTCTCACAGCCTTCGGAAAAGGCTTTTCGCCAGCTACCAGATGAAAATCTATCAAAACAGAAAACCTGCCGTCCTCTAGTTTTGGTCTGAAGGGGACGCTGAAGACGATCTGTCTGAAGATTTAGGCTTTTCGGATAAGAAAGAGGGAGAGAGTGAAAGTTTATGAAAAGACTTTAACTGTGTGTGACACTGTGTCGATATCTTTACCTGCTCTGGCTCTTTTGGCCTCTGACGAGCATCCCTTGCGCTACCTGAAACGATGAGATTAGAGTGCGGATCCTGTTCCTGTCGTTCTTCTCTCTCTCCTTTTTCTCTATCGCTTCTTCCAGCAGTCACTTTTTCTTGCTGTCATCCCCTTTTCGTCTCTCACGGTGCCAGAAGGGCTTCGAGAACATTTTCTCCGCTGTAATGACCCCCACTGAGCCTTATCTGTATGGATAATAAGATATTACATTTCTTCAGGAGTTCTTCTCTCTCTTTCTATCTCTCTTTCTTGCTCTCTCGTTATCTCAAGCCTGCTTTCCATGTGATGGGCATCCATGCGGCAAATTGACTGTCAACCAAAAGTGTCATATTCAGAAACAGAGACACAGAGAGTGTGAGAGAGAAATGGAGAGAGAGGGTAGTATGTATTAAATAAACAAAAGAATAAAGGAGCTGGATGGATGGATGACCGGATGGATACAAATGAATGAATAGAAATGGATGGAGGGATGAAAAGAGTCACCTTACATGAAAAAGAAAAGAGAGAGAGACAACCATAATGAAACAGATAGATAGATAGATAGATAGATAGATAGATAGATAGATAGATAGATAGATAGATAGATAGATAGATTAAAGAAGACATAGAGTGAGGGATGGAGATAGTGAGTGTCTAGAGAAGGGGGAGAGAGAGAGAGAGCGATACAACCACAGTGATATAGATAGATAGATAGATAGATAGATAGATAGATAGATAGATAGATATAGATAGATATAGATAGATAGATGAATGAATGAATGAATGAATAGATAGATAAAAAGAAGACAGAAATTGAGGATAGATAGATAGATAGATAGATAGATAGATAGATAGATAGATAGATAAAAGAAGACAAGAGTGGGGATGGGATAGAGTGAGGATGGAGAATGAGTGTCTAGAGGAGGGAGAGAGAAATGGCCCGTAGGACAGACAGACAGATAGATAGACAGATGGATGGATGGATAGATGAATAGATAGATAGATAGATAGATAGATAGATAGATAGATAGATAGTAGATAGATAGATAGATAGATAGATAGAGCAAAAAGAAATTTGGACTCAGCACACTTGAGGGTCTCCATTTCACTTTCTTTCTCTTTCTCTCACTCTCTCTAAATAAATAAATAAATAAATAAACAGCAACCAAATTAGATCTCGAAACTCCCGATTCAAGTGAGTCTAATTAAAAACACTTGCACTGCGAGAGACTCCTTAGGGAACTGTAACATTACAGAAGAAGAAAAATCCTTGAAATTTCTGCTTCTCTCTTTTTAAAAAGAAGTCTCACACTGACTTCAGAATTCTGGGTTTGTCAGCTGTCCGGTATGAGAAGTGAAGCATGTTTCCTTCCAGTTAGCAGGACAGAAGATGGAGATGTGTTGTAAAATTGGATAGACGTATATCCATCCTTGATTTATCATGGTCTCTGCCTGCTCATCAGTTTTATGGCATTCATTACAAGCTCTAATCCAAAGCGACTTCCAATTAATAATGGAGTTACAGGGACAGTCTCTCTGGGGCAACTTTAGGTTAAAGGTCTTGCTTAGAGGCCCAACGTTTTTTACATCTAGTAGTCATTCAAAACCTTCACACCTTTCTGTTAATACTGGAGCACTTGGTAACGTAGTTGTTAGGAATTTGGGCCTGGGATCCAAGCTTCGCTGGTTCAAGTCATGGGCCGGTAAATGTACCAATGGTGGTACTCATGAGCAAGATACTGTCCCCAAGCACTGCCGCCAACGCTGCCAAAGCTCCTTCCAAAGCTCCTAAGCTACATTCACAGCATTTAGCAGACACTCTTAGCCAGGGTTGGGGCTGTCAAGATTTGAAAGATTGCCATTGATTGCTGAACATTTACTAGCAATAAAGAGCTGAGTTTTCTCAGTTTGGTCATGGGGTCTGTGAGAAAAGCACTCCACTTTAATTGAAATTACAAATTTAAATTTAATGTATGTTTACTGCCCGTTCACAAAAAGCAGATGCATGTTTATTGCAGACCCCAAGAGCAAAGCATAGTCATTAGCTGAAGTGTAATTGGGTCCTAAAATTCTGGAAGATCAATATGGTATTGTTAGATTTTTCATGCAAGCAGACGTAAAAAATAACAAGATTGAACTCACTTTTCAGATAACTGATACTCAACTGTGAACTGCCCAACGCTATAAACTTCAGAAAGTGTCTACAGTATATAACAGCGCAAAGGTTTTTAAACAGAGGAAATAAAAAGACTTTAATTAAAATGCACAGAAATGAATGGGGAAAGAATGAGGGATGATAAAAGTAGTAAAAAAACCAAACAAACTGAGGTGTGTGTTCAGCGAGGTAGTCTGAAATGGCATAAGACCCGTGTTGACCGCTGTAAAGCATTCGAGTCTCAAATCCTATGTATTCATTATGGAAGACAACGAATGGGTTCCTATGGGGAAAAATAAAGGACGATGAAAAAGACGAGTGCGGGTCAAGAGGGTTACAGATATGCGAAGAGACCCATGGGCCCTTGAATCACGACGAATCATGCAGTAAAGCGACAAAATTTGAGTTCAGTGTTAGTCTATGGGGGGGGGGAACTGACAAAAAAATGGACACTGCCCTGAAACTAACAAAAATCTATCCATCCATCTACCTATCCATCCATCCATCCACCCATCTATACATCTATCTACACATCCATCCATCCATCTATTCATAAATATGTCCATCAGTCTGTTCATCCATCCATCCATTCATTCCTCCCTCCCTCCCTCCCTCTATCCATCCATCTATTGGTCTATCAGTCTGCCTGTCCTACTGTCTGTCTTTTTGTTTGTCTATCTATCTGTCCATTCATCTGTCCATCCATCCATTCATCTGCCCATCCATCCTTCCATTCATTCATCCCTTCATCTATCTATCTATCTATCTATCTATCTATCTATCTATCTATCTATCTATCTATCTATCTATCTATCTATCTATCTATCTATCTATCTATTCAACCACCCACCTATCTATTCCTCTATCTATCCATAACACTTTTGTCATTTTCAAATTTTCTCTCTTTATGGAAAGACTGAAATCAAACAACATAAACAAGACATAAAGTGATATAAGTGCTGCATTGAAAATGCACAGACTGCACAAATGCAGTTATAAAGTGAAGATGGCAATCTCTCTCTATCTCTCTCTCTCTCTCTCTCTCTTTCACACACACACACAGACACATTTGCGGATGAGGGCTGATTATGTAAACAGTGTAGCTGGTGGGATGCATTCTCTGCCGGTGATAACTTATGATGTGTTATTTCCTCTGCAGGGGAGCCGTTTCCGTGGCGATGCAGCACCAGGACCCCCTCTTACACTCACCCCCCCCCGCCGAACGCTTCCTCTATATCGTTTTGTCATCTGTTTTAGTATGTCAGCACCAGTGCCACCACAGCACCATGACTAAACGAGTGTGTGTGTGTGTGTGTGTTACGTGTTACTGTAGACACATTCCTATTGCCGGGAGTCTTAGGTTTTAAGCGCTTCACTGTTATATTTTTTTCCACCGATCCATCTAGAGAGTGCAGAGAAACAAGAATAGAAATAGAAAAGAAAGACAGAGAGAATGAACAGAAAGAAAATGAGTAAAAGAAAGAGAGGAAAAACAAACATACGAATGAATGGATGGATAGATCGATAGATTGATAGATTGATAGATAGATACAGTAGATGGATGGACATATGGACGGATTGATAGATGGATATATAGATGGATGGGTGGATGGATAGATAGATAGACAGATAGACAGATAGATAGATAGACGGACAGATGGACAGATGGATAGATAGATAGATAGATAGATAGATAGATAGATAGATAGATAGATTGATAGATTGATAGATAGATAGACTGATTAATTGATTAATTGATTGATTGATTGATGGATAGATGGACACATAGATTGACTGACTGATTGATGGACAGACAGACAGACAGACAGACAGATAGATAGATGAAAAGAGAGCGACTAGAGGAATGACTAGAGGAAAGAGATAGAGAGTGGTGAAATATTTAGGGAGTTTATGTGAAGGTGAAATATTGATGTAGTGAGTGTGAGCGGTGCTGATGCTGATGGAGACACTACAGTCACTACAGCAACAGCAGCAGCATCCATTATTCAGGCCTTAAACACTGGGATACAGCTCTCTAACTGCTGCAACAGCCTGATTCAGGACCGGCTCTAACACCTGGTACAGCTCACAGACCCTTACACACACTCCCAGTGGAGTCAATCTGATACACACCTGTTCCTACTCTAGCTGTACAGCGCTGATGAATAATAATAATAATAATAATAATAATAAATAATAATAATAATAATAATAATAATAATAATAATAATAATAATAAAAGTTAGCACATATCAGATCCCAACAACAGCCAATCAAATATCTATCTATCTATCTATCTATCCTATCTATCTATCTATCTATCTATCTATCTATCTATCTATCTATCTATCCATTCATCCCCCTCTATCTATCTATCTATCTATCTATCTATCTATCTATATCTATCTATCTATCTATCTGTCTAATGCGTCTGCCTGTCTATCCAATAAGTAAATCCATCCATCCATACATCCCTCCCTCTAGCTATCTGTCTGTCTGTCTGTCTGTCTGTCTGTCTGTCTGTCTACTGTATCTATTGAGATGGATGGACGAATGGATGGTAAGATGGTGTAGATAGAAGAAGAGCCCTGCCCTGACCACTGCATTCCTTCATTTACCCATTTATTACTAATAAAGCCATTCCTAATGCAATTAATACAATGAAATAATAAAAATGTGCACAACTGAAGCACTGACAAGCCAAAAAATCCTTGCAATAAGAACTTTTTTTTACATGCACTGACCATTCTTTCTTAAGACAGGAGTAAGGCCTAAGAGATAAAAACGAAATGACCGCCAACATAAAATAAACCTAATTCAAAAAAGCCTGCAAAAAAAAAGAGAAGTGCTTGCTTCCTTTTAAAATTATCATAAAATGCAAGCTGGCACTTCAACCTTCAAGTACTGCTGTTTTGCTGTTTGAGTGTTTTTTTTAATTCCAGAGCTGCCAGAAAGGCTCTCCATAGAATAAGCTCTAATCCGACTAAAGTAATTAAGTCCTGGATAACCCTTTGCTTCTATTGGCATTGCTACTTACGTTTGGGAACTTAAGGTTTTACACAGAAGGGCAGAAAAAATGCCAGGTATGATGTGTTAATCCAGGTAATCCCATGTATTGAAAACACCTTTTTATACACACATCTTTTACACACCACTTTTCATTAAAAGCAAGATCATTAGACATTTTATTAGGCACATCCTTCTCCCTTTTCCTGTCCTCTTCCTGTCCTTCCTCCAAAAAATCACAATCACCAGCCAGGTCATTGGGAACCACCCTACCGTTCCATGTTTCCCCCTCTTCAGGTTGAGGACTGGAACCATGCAGAACCATATTTGATCCTTTTTCACTGCACGGTGCCAGTTCTGTTCAGCCATCTTCCAAGAAAGGTCTAGTGGTTACCAACACAATGTAGATGCTGACAGATGAACTGTGTATTCTGCACCAAAACGGTCAGGAGGGTTCCTAATAAAGTGGTCAGTGAGTGTAGTGAAGTACACTGAGCCCCTCATACATAACCATCTCTCCCTCTGGAACATTCTTACTGATGGATGGACTGCCACGGCGCAAAGCACCAGAGAGATCTCGCTTTATCTCCATCTGCGGCCCTCCGAGCTGCGCTGACCCGGGTAAAGGTCAGATGTGTCCCTCTGACCAGGGACGAGGGTGAAGTTATTAGATTTGCAAGGGGGGAGACTGTTTCAGCACTGCTGCTTGGAGGCTAAAAAGAGTAGGCTCTAAAATGATATTTATAGGAATTTCCTCAAACAAATGTACAAAATTTTGCCCCGTAATCCCTAACATGACCACTAGTACATTTTTTCACTATTCTTGTCTTTGAGTTGTTTGGCCTGATGTGCATTTATCAGATGCTCTATGTTACCACGTACAGCGGTAGCATAACGGTTAGGGAGTTGGCCGGTGTGACTGGAAGGTCACCAGTTCCTGACCCTGACTGGTAAAGGTACCACTGAAAGTCACTGGTTAAAATCCCCAACCGGTTAAGGTACCACTGAGGTACTCACAAGGAAGGTACCGCCCCACACACTCGTCCTCAGCAATGTACATCAGCTGCCCACTGCTTCTTCATAGATGGGTCAAATGCAGAGGTCTAGGGCAAATTGTAGCGTAACGGTTAAGGAGTTGCCCAGAGGTTCTAATCTCTGACTGGTTAAGGTACCACTGAGGTACTTGTGAGCAAGGTACTTCCCTGGTCTAGTCTGGAGTGCTTTGTTAATTGCATAAATATTAAGGGATTTGAACAGATTAAGAGGTTGCAGCTTCCCCCTTTGCGAATGTCAGTGTGCACTGGTGTGAATGAATGGAGGGGATTTTTATTCTCCTTTTAGTTGAGTGTACAAATCTGGCCCGAGAGGAAATTCCACAGAATGGAGAAGCAAACGGTGGGATTCCAGAGAATGTTCACGCTGCGTTGGTCCGCCTCTCGCTGCGCCTGACTCATCGGGAGAGATGTGGAAAAACCACACCATATGTTCTCCCTCTCTCTCGGCTCTCGTCTTTGGTATCAGCGTGCAAGAGTCGGACTTGCTCATGCTGTGGGTGAGACTCACTCCCAAGTGCGTTCCGGAAACTTCCGCCTCTGTCCTTGACTCAAGTGCACTTTATTATCTACTCGTTTGGAAAGCCTATATATTTAAACCTAGAAATCTGGTCAATCTGGTCACATTGGCAATATGAATTGAGCCAACTGTGTCAAGTGCCCTGCAACGGGAAAGGTACCACTGATGTACTCATGAACCATTACCCAAACACTGCTCCCCAGGGGACTGCTGCCATAGGCACTGGTGCTGTCTGGATGCTACCAAAAAGCCAAACATCAAGGACGGGTCAAACGCAGGGGTCACATTTTGTTGTGGGCTGTGCTGTGTTCACAATTACAAACGATCACTCACTCTAACGAAACTAGAACTCAGTTAGAAAACCTTCATATTGCAAGTTCAAGGCAACTCAAGAGCTCTTTAAATAGAGCTTGTCGCTCCTTTCCGATTCCAACATTGGTCTGCATCGGGCTTGTTGTGTCCCAGTTCCGCGCTCGTCGGTCTGCTGACTCATGTGACTGCCTGCTTCCATCCATTAAAAATGAAAACAACACCCTGGAGTAAGAGCAAAAAAACCTGACTCACGTCGACTGTGACTTGCCAAAAAGAAAGAGAAAAGCAAGGGAGGGTGAGGTTGGGGTGGGGTGGGGAGAGGAAGGAAAGAAAAATGACTTTTTAATGTTACATATAAAGGTGAAATATCTCTCCCCCCTCAGAAACAAGCTCGCAGACAAATTACGCGTCGGGTAATAACCAGCAGACGAAGGCAGAGATCAAAATTGAAACCTCTCAAGCAAACCCCGTCAAGAAGAAACAGCGCTTCCAGCAAAACCCCCGACAAGCGCCTGATTTAAAAAAATTAATAAATAAAAATGCTGTCTGTCTCTAATGAGGTTTAAATAAATAAAAGGAGGGGAGAGGGAGAACGGCCACAGCTGGGTAATTACAGCCTTCCATTGCAGCGCCAAGGACAAGGGAAACCCTCCATGCGGAAGCCGACTCGGAATAAGTAACAAATTATCAGTGTGCTAGCTTTCGGAACGGTGGTGGTGAAGGTCAAAGCCCAACAACATTTCACAAACACAACACAAAAAAAATGACAACAGCATTAATTTCCAGCATTCAAAAAAAAAACTGCAACTCACAAAACACACAGGAAAAAAATATACAGTGGCATTTCAAAAACATTACGGAAAACGCAACATTTCAGCAAATGTTTTAAGTAGCAACAGAATTTTAAGAATTATAATATTTCACAAAATGCAACATGGAAGAAAAAATACAACTGAGTTTCAAAACAACACTGTTTGGCAAAACACAATGGAAGTGTTTTGTGAAATGTTTTATGATATGTTGTGTTGTTTTAAATGTGTTGTTTTGTGAAATGCTCTATTTTGTGAGATTTTGTATTTTAGAATTATTTAGAATTATATTAAGCATTTCTTAAATGTGTTTTCTAAAAAGTTGTTGATTTTGTTGTGTTGTGTTTTGTAAAAAGTTGTGTTTTAAAAATGTGTCTTTTTGAAATGTGAAATGTTTTGTGAAATGTGTTTTTGTGAAAAAGTTTGTTTTTTTATGGTGTGGCTTGTGAAATGCTTTATATTGTGAGACTGTGTGTTTTCTGAAATGTCTAAAAATCAAAACATTTGTTACTTTTTAAAAATGTTTTTTAACGTGCTTTTAAAAATGTTTTCAGAAATGTGATTTTTTAAAATGTCATGTTTTTATTAATGTTGTGTTTAATGAAAGGCCTTGTCTTTTTATAAAAGTGCTTCTTTCAATACCCTGTTTATATATTTGTAGTGTTTTCTGAAATGCAGTTACCACCATATGTGCAGCCAGCTTGAAACCACCAAAACTGGTGACTTGTTGTTTTACCGTCCGGCTCGCTGTTGAATAATTCTCGTCACGCCTGCAAGAGAATGACAGATTCATTCCTCTTCTCCAGACCAGTGGCTTGCGACGGTCCATATTTTTATCCTGCTGTTTACACCTGCGCTTTGTTAGCATGTAATTAGTCTCTAGAAAAGAAATTCCCCAAGCTACACTGACTTTGCCTCCATATTATTTCCTTTCATATCTTTCTTTTTATTGTAACTTATTGAACACCAAAACACTAATGAAACGAATGCTGTCAGTACTCATAAAGTCACAAACAAATACATTTGAATACGCGATGTCTTTACTGAGACGAAACTTGAGGAGAGAAGCATTTCTGACCGTTCTTGAATGGGGGAGAAACCCCTCATCGTGCTCGTATCCTCATCTAAACCTTCATCTATATTTAAATGAGACGGAACGAGGGAGCAGAGGTACGGGTTTTTGGCCGTACGCGACCTCATTAACCGCCGCTGACTCCTGGCATCAAGACCAAAAGAGAGAGAGAGAGAGAGACATTTTTGGGAAAAGAGTGAGACAAGAAAGACAGAAAGACGAAAAATGAAGCTCATCCATAGTGTAGAAAGCGGCATTGAAATTCCCTCAGTTCCCTTAAATATTTCAATTCCTCATGGTCTTTGGGTTTGAGATGGAATTTTTGAGCTGGAAATTTGGAGAAATCAGACGTCTTTGCGGAAGATTAATTTGCAAAAATGATAAACACGTGGCCTCACTCATGGCTTCGTTAACACTTTGTTAAAAAAAATTTTTACATTCCAAATTCCTCAAACAGGCGTAGCAATTACGGCTCAACGTTTACGCTTGACAACCGCTAATCTAGCCGTAATCATGTGTTGTAAAATCCATTCAAGCTAAAACACACTTTGCTGGCCATTCCATAATGCCCAGCGGCTGGCCAGCCGCGGAGGAGAAGGAGGAGGAGGCGATGGTTAGTAAGGAGAGCAGGGCCTCATGGAAATCGACCTGCAAAGCTGAGACTGTAATAGCAACTCATCAAGGGAAATCGATAGTCTTGCGGTGCTTTAATCGACACGATGACGGAAAAAGAAGGGAGTACGGAGAGAAAGAGAGGTGCAAATAACTAAAGAGAAGTTACTAGCTTTAGCTACTTCAGCTACATGATGGTTATCATTTATGTTATTATGTCATAAGCGGAAATCTGTCTTTAAAAAACAGTTATGCAAATTTATTCTTAAAATCCACTTACGCAATTTTTACAAAGCTTCACTGAAATATTCTTTTTTGAGATTTGTTCGTAGGTAAGAATGCTGAACAATGCTCTTACGCAAATGTTACTGGTACGTGTTTTGTCCAAACATTAGCTGACTGCACTACTGTAATGCAAACATCTATTATCGTTGTTTAGTTTAACTATTTTGCAAAACAAGATCATCACCAGAATAAAACTTCAGACTTATATCTGTTACAAGAATAAACTTGCAAATAGTTGACGAAAATGTCATGAAACTGAAAACTTACTTGAACAAATTTAATGGGGAAAAAAAAGTAAGAAGTTGAATTAGGCCCACTGCTGTTAATGCAATTTGCAGAACGCAACAAGTGGTAAAAGTATTTTGTTCACTCTATCACTGGATTCGGAGTTTCTTAAAATTTCATATTCCAAAATCTGACAGTGTTATCTAGCTATCTACCTTTATTTCATGCAAAATAACAAAATTAACTAGCTATTTTTATTTGACAATATTTTACTTTCTGGTTTACAGTTTACAATTTTTAATTAATCTTATTAAATTTTACTCTATTCTTGTTGAATCGCTTAAAGAAAAAGCAGTTTTCACACACACTCTTACACTTACAGAGTTGTTGTGGCGAAAAATGGCTGGCCATCAGTGAAGCACCCGAATAACACACATTCCATGAAAGCTCTCCGTTCCGCTGGGTGTAATGCGACGCTATTACGTTTCTGCTGGGTAAACACAAAACACGCTTAAAATGAGAACCATTCCTCCCTGTAAACTTCCCACCCGGGATCTCAAAGTGTTCTCTCGCTTTTCCCTCTAAACTTTTGCCTCTTACTTCCACTTTCTGGGTAATATAGCGTTCAATCTCCTGCCCGCCGCTGCCCGAAGGCTCGACCAATTATTGGCCTGACCGCTTATCGGTAACAATATTTGGCATTTTATGGTTAACAGTATTATTTTTTTAATCAATATTAAGTTTAATAATATTGCAAACTGTGCTTTTTTGCCCAACTAAAATTCTAAACAAACTACTATAACAACTCTACTATAGTGTTACAATAACTCCAGCCACAATACTACAATAACTACAATAACTACAATCAGACCACTACAACAGCCACTATACTTCTACAATAACTCCAGCCACAATACTACAATAACTACTACACTACTACAAAAACTTTAATAACACCACTGCAATGATTAATCAAACAATTACAATCACATTACTACAATAACTACTACAATAGCTTCAACCACATTACTACGAAAACTCTACTACAATAACTCTAACACGCCACCACAATAACTCTAGTACACTACTACAATAACTCCAGCCACATTACTACAATAACTCCACTACACTACAATAATTCTACTATAAGAACGCCAGCTGCACTATTAAAATAACTACATGGCACTACTACACTAATTCCAACCATACTACTACAAATAACTCAACTACAACAACTCCAAACACACTACCACAATAACTCTACCCACACTACATTAACCCTACTACACCACTACAATAACTCCAACCACATAACTACAATAACTGCACTACATTATAACAATAATTCTACTACCACAACTCCATCCGCACTACTACAACAACTCCACTGTACTACTACAATAACCACACTACTCCAAACACAATGCTACAATTAGTCTGTTAATAGCTCTACCAACCTACTACAACCTACAACACTAGTACACTAACAAACCACACTACTATAATAATTCTAACCAGGAGACTATCTATTAGTGTGACTGGAGTCCTCTACTACAATCGCAGATTTTTCTATTAGTGGTCACCTAAGCCCACCTAAAACACACACATTTAACAAAGTAGAATAATAAGTCTATGTTGTGTGATGTGTTTGCAGCAACTTTATTAGCTTACTCGTACTCTGGCGGCCGTCTGAAGCTGAATAAATAGTTAATGTGTTCTCCCTGCTGTGGCTGCTGTTCAGCTCTTCCAGGACAGACGTAATGAAACATGCAGGCGTGGCGTTTTAGAGGAGGCCCGAGTGCCGACTCACCTGACAGGTACATGTCCGGAACAGACAGCTACTCATGCTTTCACTACTAGCCGAAAGTTTCTCTCATGCTTTCTTTCTCTCTCTCTCACACGCTCTCCCTCTCCGAGGGCCAGTTAAAGAGAGGAAGCTGTTGCTGTATTTATTATTAACAAGCAGCAGTAGAGCTTACTAAGCTGTCACTTCAGTTTTCTGCACATTAACTTACACCTGACGTATAGCACTACTATACCCTTGCAATAGTACAATAACACTACAACACTGCTACAATAACGCTACTACAGTAATCCACTGGAGTTCTACAATAAACCTAGTGAAACACTAATTTAACTCCATTCACACTCCAACACAAACTCTTCGACAATATTACAATAACTCCAGTCACACTACTACAAAAAAATCACTACATTATTACAATCGCCACACTCCAGTAAAACACACTTCTACAACAATTCCAACCACACTACACTATTACAATACCTCATCTCAGAATATTACAGTAATTGTACTACACTGTTACAATAACTCCAAGCACACAACTACAATAACTACAAACATACTGCCACAATAACTCCAACCACAATGCTAAAGTAACTCATACCACAATATTACAATAACTCTTACATTCAGCAACACAGTAGTGATATTTCCTCTCTCTCTCCCTTTTTTCTGTTCTCTTCCATCACCGTTAAAGATGCGGCAGAAAGTTGCAGGGCAGCCGTGCTTATTACAGAATTTAATTTATATATCACAAATGTGCTCCATTTAATAGGTTTCGGCTATGAGACAGAGAGAGAGAGAGAGAGAGCGAGAGAGACTTCAGAGCAAGAAGCAAGATAAGGGAAACACATGGGATTAAGTGGTACTGGAATATTCCAGAAATTGGACGAGAACGGGCAGGGATGAGGCTAATGTGGCTTTGTATCTATAACAAAATGCTCAACTGCTGGAGGCGAAATGCTGCAAGAGAAAGCAGGAACGTGTTCATTTCTCCTTTATCTATATAACCACAACACATCTTCATCACAAGCTGGGTTTGGTGGAGATAAATTGATGAACATTCCCCAAATCATTCTACTTAGCAAATAGCATATCATGAAATTTTTCTGTATCGATATGTCAATAACGTGATTGGTATACAACTAGACTAATCACAACTAACGATATATTGCTGTATCAATATATCAATAAAGTGACTGATACACGACTCAGCAAATCATATAATATACTGCTGTATTGATATATTGATAAAATGATTAATAAATGACTCAGCAAATCACATATACATTTTCATATCGATATATCAAGCTTGCCCTATAAGACGCCATAGAGCTTGTTTGGTGATGTGTGTTATTTAGAGTGAGTCATTCAGCAGATTTTTAAACAATGACAACACAGAAGACGGCGTTCGGGTCGATGAAAATCTACTGCGAAGGAGAAAAAAGAGGGAAGGCGCGTGAGTTCACACTTTCGTTATGGGTTACTTCATCACGCTGTGTCCCCTTGAGACCTCGGCCTGATTGACAGCTATAACTGACTTACAGCTGCGAGGGTCTCAACAGGAGTTTGGTTAGCACGCTCGATAATACACACATTTACTACAGATATCCACCACACACACACACACAAAGACAGAGAGAGAAAGAAAGAAAAAGAGCTGAACCCCCAAGAGAGTCTTTCCAATTAAAGTGTGTGTGTGTGTGTGTGTGTTCTGTTTTCCAGACCCAACAGTTAATCAATGCCATCGGTGGCAACAGAACATTAGTATGCCACACACACACACACACACACACACAAACATTGAGGGACATGAACTCAGAAATGGCAGCTCTGACTAAACTTTGAAAAGTTAGCAATCTGGCCACACTGCACTTCCTTCCTTCTCTCTTTCTGTCCCTCTCTCTCTCTGTCTTCCTAACAAAGGTGGAAGGTTCTGGAGGACTGGCTACATTGAGGAGAAGACAAAAGAGAAATGATGAAGGGAGTAAAATGAAAACAGAGAGGAGGAGTGGAGAAGAGATAAAACATCAGGAAAGGTGTAAAAAGTAAGAGATACTGTAAAGGACAAAAAAACCCACTTTTTTTGATAGATGGTGAATCAAGGACCCGAAATTAAACCACTTACCTGAACCACTTCTCCAGCCACAGGATTAAACAACGACAAGAGGGGAGAGAGAGAGAGAGAGAGAGAGAGGAGAGGAACAGCGAGAGGACTCTATATATTTCCTTCTTCTTATGCACATGTACAGTTAGTTACTGTTTATCATATAAATCTATTGAAGAAGACAAAAGCGTTCAAATAGAAAGAGGTGAGAGTGAAAAAAAAGGTGTAAGACAAAAATATAGAAAGTATGTGTGAGCGAGACAGACAGAGAGAGAGAGACGGGGGGAAGAGATTTATTCGGAGAAAGAAAGAAAGATCTAATGATAAAGGAAAGAAGAATGAAAAAGCAAAGAAAAATGAAGAAAGAAATAAAGAAAAAAGGAAAGAGAGAAAGAATTAAAAAGGAAAGACAAATGGAAAAAATGAAAAAGAAAGAATGAAAAAAGGACATGAAAAGGAAAGAAAAAAGAGACAGACAGAACAAAAAAGAAAGAAAAAGGAAAGAGAAAGAATGAAAAACTAAAGAAAAATGAAGAAAGACAAAAGAAGGAAAGAAAGAATACTGATATTACACAAAATATATAAATTAAGTTAAATTAAATAACAAAATATCTATATTTGTTTGGAGTGTCTAAAAGGGCTAAAATTAACAGTAAAAATTAGGAGAAAAACAGCAGAAGTCACAAACTTACTTTTATACAAATTTATTGCAAATATAGAAATAGATCTTTTTTGTACAGAAATCGGAGAAGGACGTGATGAGAAACTGGAGCAAACGGAAGGAGTGAAAAAGGGAGCTGATGAATTGGACGATGCGATGGAACATTTTTGACAAAATTGACTTAATTAATTATCATTTGTAAATAAATAAAAACTAAAATAATTACTACATATTTTTAGCTAAAAGTTCAGTTCCAGTTACAGCTTCGAGGTTAAGCCTGACTCCCGGCCTGAAATTGATACACAAAATTAGATATAATTTTTAAAGGACATGAAAAATGAAAAATCCTCTCTTAAAGCTAATCTAACTAATCTCCTAAAACATCAAATATATGAACAAACGAAAAATTGGCTAGCTAAATATATACAGATTATTTTGTCTGTTCATTACATTTTGCGTATCTGTACTTCTATGTCAATTTATATATGAACAAACAAATGATAAATATGAAGAAGTTGAAAGCTCAAATAAAAAATCTGTATATAGACAACTGGCAATGTTTACAGAAGCTGGAAATAGCTAGCAGTGCTAGAAAAAATAAGAAATACCTGGCAACTTTTCGAGAAACTAGAAAAACCTAGAAGAATTAAAAAACTAGAAGCAAGTAACAACGTTTAGAGAAACTACAAATAGCTAGCAACATTGACAGGAACTGGAAATAGCTAGCAAGGTTGAAAGAAACTACAAGCAACTAACAAAGTCAGGAGAAACTACAAACAAGTAGCAATTTTGCAAAACTAAAGACAGCTAGCAATGTTTTGAGTAACAAGACATAGCTAGCAGTTAGAAAAACTACAATAGCTAACAAAAATACTAGTTAGCAGAGTTGAACGAAATTAGAAGCAATAACAATGTTTAAAGAAACTAGAAGCAAGTGGCAATTTTGCAAAACTAGAAACAGCTAGCAAAACAACCTAGGTAACAGAGCTTAAAGAAATTAGATGCAACGTAACATTTCAAAAAGCTAGAAAGAGCTAGCAATTTTGCAAAACTACAAACAACTACTAGCAATGTTGAGAAAAAAACAAAAAACAACTAGCAATATTTAGACACAACTAGAAGCAACTAGTGTTGTACTGCACTTAGCATTTAGCCTCTAGACAGAAACTATGCCATGCTAGCAAATAAAGTCATTATTGCAACATTGCAATGTTTGCTAGTCCTGTAGCCAAGGTGACAAAGAGTTTAGCTAGCAAATAACGTCTTTAGAATTTAGCCAATGTACTGGTTTGTTAAGTTTCATTCAAGAGTTCTGGAGAATATTTTATGTTATTTTGCATATTTATACTTCTATGTCAAAAGCATGTTATTGGTGCATCAGAGAAATTTGGATAGCAGACTTCTTCACAAATAGCATAGCTGCTAGCTAAAATATGAAAGCTAGCTAAAAGGCTTTACATCATTTCGCAAAAGGTCCACTTTTTGGACCACTTCTAGAGGACTGAGTTCGGTTCCTTTAAGGAGGACTATATGTGTAAACACCCTAAGAGTACGCCTCTCAAGTTGTTTGAAACAGAAGCTACGCTATTCTTTCGTCTAAACGATGCAATCAAGCACAATACTAAATGTGCTATTTAGCAATTAAAGTGATGGTAAAAATGAAAATACACATTTTTATTCATTATAAAAATTTTATATAGCTACAATTCTGGCCAGGAGCCAATTTAAATTAACCTCGAGCTAGCTGGAAAAAAATATATGTAAATAAAATGACCCAATGTTTCCGCAGCAACCTCACTGCAGTTAAAAGAGATTTGCGGAAGAAGGGATTTTATTCATCCACTAGTGGAATGATTGATGAGTAAACAGACACGAGCTTGCAAATGTGATGAAATTTTGCAAAAGACAAAATAACACAAAATACAACTAGGAAATTAGCCGAAACCAAAGCGGATGAACAAGTGAATGAATGAACGAACAAATGAAAAAGGCAGTTAAACAAGAGGCATCACAGGAAGAAAAAACCAAAAGGAAAAACGACAGAAGTTCCACTTCCATATTTGTTTTGTTTTCGTAGTTAACGTACATCCACTCAGTTTACACAACAATAAATTTCTGCTTGTTAAAAATACAGCAAATCATGCAAGTATAACACTATTTAATTAGGTAACGTCTTGTTTTTTTCCATAAGCTATTATTCCGTCGTCTTAAACACAGATCATTGCACGACCCCGACCGTAGTTTTTGTTATTTTTAATTAATTTTTCCCACTTCCTCCCCGAAACCCGAAAACAATTACGCAAAAAAAAGCTGTAGAAAAGTCAAATATTTTTACAGAAATCACAGGTTTCTTTCTTACGTTCTTTCACTTGCTCTTTTCCATGTAAAGTTCGTTCCTGGTTCATGATCAAACATTTAAAAAAATATATATATAAATAAATAAAAAATAACATTTCAACACAAACATTAAAGAACGTAACAATTAAAACCCATAATGCACTCCAAATCAGCGATAAATAAATTTCAACGCTCAAAAGCTAAAAAACGTTGTAATCTACAACCTTTGCATTTGTGTAATTCTACAACTTACCACTAGCTTTACTTTGCAAATTCAGTAAGAATGACGTACGCCACATGATTGTCAATGATAACTTTTTTCCATCTATAAGTCAGTGTTATTCATAAAGAACTATTATTATTAATAATAATAATAATAAACTCACACAAACTCAAACTAAAATCACTAAATTAGAAGTGCTGGTCTAGATCTGAAAATTTATCCATAAATAATAAGGACTATAATTTATTAATAATGAATTAATATTAATATTCAACAAACACACTCTCCCATCAATACACACATACACACACACTCACAACCTCCATAGAGCAGTGCTGAGAAACATCAATGAATATCACTGCTCTCTGACAAACTCTCACACACACGTTTACTTTGCATGATTCAGAAAGGAACATCGTGCCTGGAGCTTTTACCAAAGTCCCTGCTGGTCTGTTCTCCATCCATAACCATCTCGCTTTCCCCCCTCTCACACTCACTCATACACACACACACACACACTCATACACACAGACTTTCTATCGGCTGACCATCAGCTTTTTTCAAGAAGTATTTTGTGAAAACTTTGAACAATGTGGCATCATTGACACCCAAGATTTTGCTTTGTCTTCTCACTTAAATTGAGATTTATAAGTGAAAATATTTTTGAGAAAATATGTTGAAAGACGGAACGAACTTGTTATATCACTAGCGGTTATTTTCTATAATGCAAATTAATCTCAAAAACCGAGTTTACATCAAACCTCAACGTTGGCCAAACATAAGATAAAATTCATGATGTATGTCACTAAATAAGCTAGCTAAGAGACGACTAAGCCTGTATAAGAAGAATACTGGGTTAGAAAAGTGTGTTTGTGTGTGTGTGTGTGTGTGTGTGTGTGTTTGAATGTGGACTCGTTAAAATCCAGGGCAGAACAGTCTGTGGTTTGAACTCTTCATTAAAACAGAAAAATGCTGCACGTTACACAACCTGAGTCCCGAGTTTACCTCCCGGAAACCTGGAGTCTAGCTAGGAACGAGAACACTCACACACACACACACACACACACACTTAGAATATCTTCTAAAAAGATTATCCCTGCATGACACACCTTTTCCACACACCCTTAACCTGTTGATCATTCATTCATTTGATTTTATTATAATAAAATGAATGGCTAAAAAAATCATAATAATCATTTCCAGCACCAGCATGAGAGTCATTTTTCAATTTCCTATTTGGGAAAATGGGAAATTTAAAAATGAATCATTATTAGTTTTTTCATGTAGTTTTTGGAAAAAAATGTTGAAAAAGAAAGCACATTTTTGGGGTTTGGTTTTAATGTGGAACAATGATGAGGTTTTATCCTTACTTGCTGAATTAATATTTCATACTAATGTTTATATTAATTAATCATATATTCATTATTAATGTATAATTAATCAAAATATTTAAGAAAAAATCTTGACTACATTAGTACAACTTATACTTATAAGTATCTGATGAGTTTGTTCATTTATTTATTACTTGACATGCATTATTCATATAAATTATTTCCAGTATTTTATGGTAAATAAAATGTAAAAATGACTAATGATACAGATGCAATAATAATGAACGATGTTAAAACTTTCAATAATTTCTGGATATTTTTATGAGCAACACTATCGAGTTTTGCTTTTTCACCTTTTTTGAAATTGGTACGTCATTCTGTTTTTTAATGTTAAGTTCCTGTCAAAAGTTTGTGGTAGTTGCAGTTGGGGCTAATTTTAGATTTGGAGTGCGTTATGAAAGAAAAACTCTGAAAATTCCTGATTAATGATTGAGCACTTTACACAAACAGAAAAACAATAGTAGTTTAAAAAAATGACAGTTGCAGTTTCTGTAAAAAATAAAAATAAAATAAAAATGTTACACAATGTTACTAAAAATGTTCTGTACCCTTCTTTTAAAATTGTTACCGCCCTGCAGAAAAGAAGCACTTAAGACAGTAAGTCTTTGTAAACGTAGTCTAGAGGAAATGACTTGGGTCCAGATGAGTTTTTATATAAAAGTGTGGTGGTTGTATGTTATGTATGTGTGTGTTCGCATTTGTACTCTGAATGTCTGTCCTCTGTTAGTGAGTGTGTGTATCCACTGTAGGTAAACTGTTCATAAATGAAATAAAATTTTTATGTGTGTAAAGTTTGTCACAGTTAGCTTCCGGTAATTCCTCCAAAGCAGTGTGTATAAGTGTGTGTGAGTGTGTGTGAGAACATACTCAACACACCCAATCCGATGCCAACAACCAGCAGAAATATATATATACGTACACACGTCACGATCTGTCGCCAAGCAGGTCGTGCAGAGCGATTGCTTCTGAAAATCTGAAGCAATTCCAGTGCTACAGTGGGGTTTTCCCTGTGATCTAGAAACATTTTGAGAATAAATAGGAGGACGAGAAAAAGTACAAATAAATAGGTTGGTGCTTGGGCCCCAAAATCGTCACTGAATCGTATTCTAAAAAACAAAGAATCTCTAATTTTTCGTTTGTAAACAATTTTACATGTATGACTTTTGCTTATCTAATTACCAGAAACTGATTTAATTTTTACTTTAGTTTTTCACAATTTTTTTATCTAGTGGATCGGATTGGCATTTAAATCTTTAAAGCTTTTAGGCCAACTGGATATGCAAATAAGCAAAAAAGCAAGGTAAAAACCTCGAAATATTGAAGAAAAAATAAATAGTATGGTGCTTGGACCCCAAAATTGCACTACAAATGCTAATTGTGTTCTAAAGACATAATTTTGCCACTTATTTAATTACCAAAAACGTACTGAATTTGGACAAGTTTTCGTTTTCTGGCTCTACTTCCCCAACCAACTATCCAGTGGAACGGACTGGCTGTAAATCTTTACATATGAGAAAGGGACATGAGCAAGTGAAAATTTGTTACAAACAAAAATCACAAAAAATGAGCACTTCCAAGCTAGATTCAGCTGAAGTCTTTGTCCCATTTGGAAACGCTAGAATGGACAGAATCATATATATCCCCTTGTTAGCACACTAGCTGTTTTGACGCTCTGCTTTGGCAGCCTTAAAAACCAACAAACGCAATGTCTGGACAACAATATTGATGCCTTTTATACTTTTCCCAGAGCAAGAAATCTTTATTCTTCTCCGGTTTGATTTATTAGTTCGGACTATCGGTTAAAATCAAAGTTGTATGAATAGTTAAGATGAAGTTATTAAGACCGACGTGTGGCCAGAAGCCCTCAGGGAGAAAAGGCGTTGTAAAAACGTGTTCTGGCTCCAGTCTGCCTCGAGTTCGTTACATCATTACCCTCCCAAAGTTGTTTGGCTGACCCTCCTCCGGGTAATAACGACCGACGACTGATTAGGGTTTTTTTTCCTGGGCCTTAAAAATCTGACCAGTCTGTCACATATGGATTTTAAGTCCTTACATCCCCACCTCCCAAACTAGAAATGGATCCCGAGGTAGCCCTGGGCAGCTTGATTTTTTTACCGACCGCGTCAATTCTCAATTACAGTGTATTGATTGCCACCTCTCCAGTGAATGTAGAACGTATCACAGTGGGTAAAAGATCTGCTAAAGGCCCACAAATATACAATGGTCAGACGATGATCGATAGCGTTAAACAGGCGGAAAACCTGACGGCACTTTGTGTGTTTTGTTTTAAACAATATATAGGGCAGTGTGTTTATGGTTAAACAATGGGCTTCTACATCAATTTTTGACTTTGCTCCCACAACTAAACCACTTTCCATATCCTGTTCCTGCATTCCAGAACCAAGAATCTGAAATGGATTCTCTCACGAATTCTTTTTCTGAGTTTCTCCTTTCCACTTTTGTCCTACGCTTGCAGCTTAAAGGACTGGTTCTGGAATTCTCCACAGCTGCTTGGTGCCAATTTCTAGTGTCAAACTGCACTGCAGCTAAAATTAACCAAACTAAAATCAAAATTTGCAAAACCATCAAAACCTGTGTTGAGTCATCATGTCTCAGAGTTAAAATCTACTTTGCAGTCCTCAATTACAATGACGTCATGGTCTTCCTGACTCCTAGGTATCCATTTTACAACCCTCTAAGTGCACTGTGAGAAAACTGACCTGACAGGAGAGATCCACGATTAATTACAATCCTGTCTTTGGTGTGGCAGTGTTAATAATAACAGCACTTCCACGACTGACCCCATGAAAGCCCCCCTACGAATGGCAAATTAATTTACTCAATTAAACTGGACGAAGATCCAAAAAAAAAGGGCACGTGAGGATAAATGACTTCTGCATGAGTCGGCGTACCTCTTTCAGCTTTTTTTTTCACATTAGTCAGCAAAAGTGCCTGATACAGAAGTAATAGAAGGTCAAATCTCCTGAAAGAAGCAGGGCGAGGGAGGTTGCTGTGCAAGCTACTCAGCCGGATGCTTAAGTCCACAGGGAATTAAATCGGAGGAAGGAATTAAATTGGGGAAAGGAACAAGCATATTATCCACTTTTTTTAATACCTCAAACACGTTTAGGGCTAGTTTTCCATAGCGACATTAATCCCGGTGCATGAAAAGATTTCAAAGGGGTCTTATCCCCATTGATACCATAATTTGGCATTAAAGCGGCTTAATCAGACTTGAGAATCCACTACACTTCTCATCAGGAAATGTTTTGTCCTAAAACACAAACATCTATTTGCGATGAAAGACGGCAAGCACCTTCGGCCAGATCGGATGCTACATCTAGCTGCCATTTGTTTAAAAAAAAAAAAAAACCCACCTGAACTCCCTTGACGTAAAACCTTTTACATAGCTGATTGCTCTCCATAATTGAAAATTTACGCCCTCAAAATCCCCAAATTTGTCATTCCAGCACAAATGCGATCTCTCCGGCTAAAATATGGGAAGCAGAATAAATTAGAGTACGCTACATAAATAGAAATAAATAACTGTTTCAGTATAAATTGCTTTCATTGCTGAATCCAGAATCCTTTCCCTTGGTTATGTGAAGCGTTCTCATTGCAATGGTTGGAACATCTGAGGCTGTCCTGAATAAATGACTGTAAATACAGATCAAGAGAACATCGGAAGAGGGTTCCCAGTTGTCCCTAAATAGGAAGATTGGTCAGATGTAAAATGAATCACAACCACTAATTCCACATTTGCGCCAACATTTGCTTCAATCTAAAGAGTGCAGTTGGAGCACAACATGAAATAAAAAAGGTTTGAGACAAAATTTGGTCATTCAGGATGCTTTTCATGTACCACATTCCGTGTTCCCTTCAAACTGGTCAATGATCTACTCTGTAATGAGTCTTGAACATCTCGCCCAATTCAAGATTCTAGTATTTCGTGTCTCTACAGCGGCTAAAGTACTCGGCTGTCTGAAGAACCATAGTGTCAAGATCTCTCTTCTCTGCAGTTTTTGTGCCATTAAGCCTCACTGTTGACTTACAGTTTCTGCTGTGCTGACACCCCTTTCCAGTAGTCAAGGATGTCATGCAAGTCCTCATCCTTAGCGAACTGCACTTTCTTTCTAAGCGCATGGCCAGCTGCTATGTAGGCATCCTCACGAGGACTCTTCTTGTAGGGGCGAAAGCGCTCCCAGATCTTCAAAGTGGTCTCGGAGGAATACTCTGGGCTGGATGAGTAGCCAGAGTAGTTGTGGTGGCGAGGCGAAAGCTGGGAATAGGCAGCGTCCCTCTTGGATCTAGAGAGTGGCTTTAAGAAGGAGGCTTTCTGGGCAGGGGAGTCGATGGCACCCTCATAGTAGAGAGCGGGAAAGGAGTGTCGGTGCTCTGAGCAGTGGTAGTCTGGGTGCACCTCCAGGAGGTGCTGCTGCGCTGTGTTGCCTCCACCCGAACCACCACTGCCACCGCCGCCTCCCCCTCCTCCCCCGTTGCCACCTTCTCCCCTGCCATTACTGCCTCCTTGGACCCCCACCAGAGGAAGCCTGTCCAGGGGCTCCCCACACCTGACTGGGCTACCTTTTTCTGAGAATTTAGAGGAATCAGGGCTAAGTGGCTCAGCAACATCCAGACTGTACACCCGAGCATTCTTTACAGAGCCTCCTGAGGAGACATTGCAGCGATTCTTCACATTGCTGAGAACTACAACAGCCGCATCAGCACTTAGCTGCCTCTGCAGAGGCCGGGCTGCTGATGCCGGGGGTGGGTCCCTATAGGGTGGGGAAAGAAAGCCACCTCCACTGATGCCTGGTCGCTCAGCCAGGGGCAGGACAAGAGGGACAGGGGGTAGGTGTGGGATTTTGGGAGAGGACATCATCTGACATGTGTCTGTTATTGTTGGGGAGAGAGGGATGAGTCCCCTGGCTGAGGAGGTGATACACTGTGGGGTTGGAGAAGCACAGTTTTCAGAAGTGGCAGTGGCAGTTGCTGCTGCAACCCCTGCAGAGTCCAACTTCAATGCATCGATGCAGTTGTTGATGATCTGGTTGACTTTGTCTACCTCCTTTGCAATGGTAGAAATCTCTGATGTTGAACCTCGTCCATCATTGTCAGAGTCCTCATCTACCTCTATGCCATTTTCCTCCTTCCCAGTAACTTCCCCTGTGCCTGAAATAGCACCATCCCTTGTCCGTTCCTCCCCACCTGCTGATGTTCGCACATCCATGTAGTTGCCCTTGTTGGCAGCCAGTGCCTCAGAAAAGGCAGTGGCCATCTTCTCCACCTGAGGCAAGGATGAGAGGCGTGAGGAGCTGGTGTTAGCAGAGCTGTGGAGTATTCCCATGCTCGAGGAGGTGGACTGAGGCAGCTTTCCGTGATGGTGTTGGTGATGCACATGTTCATGGAGCTTTTGCAATGCTGAAGGGTCATTGGCTGCGGCAGCTGCTGCCTCAGGTCCGTAACGCATTTCTAAGATGGTTTTCTTAACACTTATTGTCTTTTCCTTCTCCTCCTGGATCCGCCGCCTTCGCAAGCAGTAGTACACCAAGCCCAACACGATGACCATGCCGAACAAGCAGCCCAGGATGGTCATTATGTAGTGGGTGGTGGTAGAAGGGCTAGCGCGATGGTCATCGGGCCCAGAGGAGCGTGTTGTAAACTGCAGGCAAGTGTGGTTGTAACGCTGCGAGTTACGAATTGAGGCTACGCAGAAAGTGTATTCTGTGTAAGGTTTTAAAGATGTGAGTTTGACTACCTCTTTCTTGTTCTTTAGGTTCCCAATATCAGTTACATGTGTGTGGTTGTACTGCACAAGAATGTACATTTTGCTGTAAGGCCGCGGAATCTGAACCAGGAGTGAGGCTGAGGTGAGGGATACCGACTGCAATTTGATGCTAGGGCTATAAGAAGGCCCTGTAGTTGAAGAGGTAGTCGGTTGGTGATAAGATCCAGTCTGGTCTGAGATATCAGGCCCCACTCCAGAGAAGTCCAGGTCAGGGGGAAGGGAGGTTATGCCTGGAATAATCACCCCATCCTTGCACATTGAGGATAAGATGGCACGTGCATTGCGGCCATGGCTGGAGATTGGGCTAAGCAGTGGAAAGCCCAACATTTCTCTTGGAGTCTCACACTGCAGTCTGTCATATGTGTGGGTGACATTGTTGAAGGCCTCCAGCCAGGTGAGGAAACTGTACAGCTCGCAGCTACAGTGGAAGGGATTCCCAGCCAGCTCGCACACCATCAGTCGACTGAGAACTGTGAATGTAGTGTGGTCCAGCTTGGCCAGCTTGTTTGAGGACAGGTCGAGGCTACTCAGACTCGGACACTCCCAGAAAGCATTGGTGGCGATGATCTCGATGAGGTTGTGCTGCAGGAACAAGCACTGCATTCTGCCCAGACCTCTCAGCATCCCTTCAGTGAGGTTGGTCAATTTGTTGTAGCCCAGCTGCAGCACCTGCAGGTTGGCCTGTCCGGCAAATGCCCCATCCTCAATATAGGAAATTTCATTCTTGGTGAGGTTGAGGTCAGTGAGGTTGGTGAAACGGCTCATGGAGCTGAAGAAGATTGCCTTGAGCTTGTTCTCGTTCAGGCGCAGGTCATGGACCGTGTTGTTGATGTGCTGAGGTATTGACTCATAGGGTGGCTGGTTCTGGCTGCAAATGGCCAGCCACACATAGCCTTTGTCACCCTCGATTAGCCAGCAGTCTCCCCTCACTAACGAGGGGAGAGGGATGAAAAGCAGGGGCAGGAAAAGCAATGGGAAAACAGAGGTGGAGGATGTAAGAGGGCTGAACTTGCTGCTGGCCATTTTTTGTGGAGCAAAGGGGTGGGATTTGCTTTGATCAAAAGTAGGAAAAGGGAAAGGATCAGGGAGATAAATAAGGACGTATGGCCGCAGTTGGCAGAGAGCCGATAGGATTACTAAGACACAGTTTTGGGTAAAAAAAAAACAGGTCTCCCAGGGGGCAAATCAGAGCTTCACACCTCACAGAGCACCACACACAGTCCCCATTTTAAGGGTTCTGCCTTACAAGGTTATAACGCTGATCTCTGTGGCAGCAACTCATGATCTCTGACCTTTGGCCTCACTCTTTTTGGGAAACTAGACAGAAGATGAGATGCTCTACGACTGACAGGTCTTTCGGAGTCACTCGAGCATCTGTAAAAGAAAAAAAGAAGAAACAAGAAATTAATGTTGTATTAGGAACTCTCAAGACAAAACACAAACCATATTATAAATGTCTGGTTTATAAATAATAAATCTTAAGCAGTGATCTGATAACTGTGTAACTTGAATTAAAATTGCACACAGTATCAATTAATATTCATGGAACTTCATGTGTTTATAATTTTAAATATTGTACAGTACTAGTGCTTGGGGTAATTCAAGCCTGTTTACATCCCTCAAATTCGGTTTCACAGGAAGTGGTCTATTAATGCACACAATAAAAGCAAGACTGTTTTTTCCTGGATTGCTAATAACTCTACAATGTTTGGTTCTAAAAATTTATTTGCAGTGGTGCTCTCTGAATTATTCCAAAATGAGCACCACAACCTGCTTTAATGAGTCTATTAGCATACGCAGAAAAATGAGACTTGCTAAGGTATCCAAGGAAGTTTCATAAAACTAAATCTGCTTTTATTGGTGTTACTGTCAGATCCAAGGTATTGTGCGATGGCAACCCTTAAGGCATTACCTTGCAGATCCTTCTCAGATTAATTCAAGAATATCATAATCCAACCACCATAGTATGACAAATTATAGTGTGTTCCATCTTGATTTGGTCATAGATCATAGACATGATGTTATTCACCATAACTAACGACCTCATTTGTTCAGCAAAGCCCTGTTCTGAATGGAGGACAAGAACAAAGGGAATATCTAGTTATGAGATCCACATAATATTCATACTTAAGCAAAAGTAAAGACTTGCAAGAAAAAAAAGTTGCAAGTCACAGAACAGAATACTACTAAGGTCAAATGACTAAAGGGGCAGTTGGTAGCATAATAGTTAGTGAGTTGGAAGGTCACCGGTTCAAGTCCTGGAACAGCAAAGGTACCAGTGAGGTACTCATGAGCACGGTTCCCAAGCACTGCTCCCCGGGCAGTGCACATCAGCTGTCCACTGCTCCTTCATTGATGGACAAAATGCAGAGGTCACATTTCGTTGTGGTGCCCTGTGTGCTGTGGTGTGTTCACAATGCCAAATAATCACTCACTTATATTTAATTTAGGCCTAAAAGCTGAAAACACTGCACTGAAGTGACTAATAAATGTCTATTTTAGTAACAATCATTCATTTACTGTCTGAACTGCTCAATCCCAGGCCCATCCAGGGACTGTGGCAGCGAGGCAGGAACCAACCCTGGAAGGGCGCCAACTCACTGCAGGGCAAATACTCTGCACATTCAAACTTCATTGCAACCTTCTGATCACACCACCAACTGCCCCTAGGGCCCTATGGCTGACTCAAGGATTGAACCCAGTACCTTCTCACTGTGAGGTGGCAGTGCAAACCACTGTGCTACCATGCTGCCCACATTCAAACTTACAGGGGTAATTAAGAGTAACAGGTCAAACTATGGGGCATGCTTTTGGACTGTGGGAGGAAACCGGAGCATCCAGAAAGAACGCAAGCCAACAAAGGGAGAGCACGCAATGCACACAGAAAGACCCCACAGCTGTCTTGGGGTCCAACTCTGGACCTTCTTGTTGTGAAGCTGTGAGTGTGTGAGAGAGTAAGATCTGACTGCTTCCATGAGGCTATGTGAGGACCTAATTGTCTCCTAAAAGATAGGAAAATATGAGATTATTTTGACTTTCATGGCTTTGTGAGGACATTTTTCTAGGGGAAAGGTCAATCCTCATTAGGAAAAACTGCTTCTCTAGAAAATATCAGGTTTGAAATTTAAAAGACTTGCTTTTTTTCTAGTTGTTATGGGAGTCAAAGGAAGGACCTCACAAAGATAACCAAATGTTTACTTGTAGAATGTCATCAATTCTCATTGACATAACCCAGCTTTATGAGTCTGCTCACGACTCGAATGTTTCAGCGCTCCTTTATCCGGAATAAATTGCGGCCGCTAACCTGCCAACATCTCAGGAATGCATATGTGTGAGTCCATTCTGCAGTGGTCACTCCTCATTTCTGTAGCCTTCACACACCCACGAACACACACACACACGAACACACACACGGCTGGCGTCTGTTCCCTCATTGCCGACGAGCTTAAACCCACAATTGAAATTGACAATTCAATTCCAGCACTGAGGCCAATCAATTTGCAGCTGACCCCTCGCTCAGTCATAACCAACACACACTCATCGTCCTCTTTTTACTGTGTGTGTGTGTGTGTGTGTTTAAGCACGAGATACTGAAATATGAATATGAGGCCAGCATGTATGAGAGTGTGAACTGTATTCGACTTCAGCTTAAAGCTGCATTCAAATGTCATTATCTTGCCTGCTGGTTTAAAGTGTGTGTGTCAGAATACAAAACAGCAGGCAGGACCACTGCCATACAACCAACGCGCTAGAGCAGGGTTAGTTAACTCTGGTCCTGGAGCTCCGTTGTCCTGGAGGTTTTCCATCATACTGGATTTCAGAACATTCACACCTGGTCTCAGATAGATAACCACCAGAAGAGACTGATCGGGTAGGATGGAAAACCTCCAGAACAATGGACCTCCAGGTTGCCTAGCCCTGCGCTAGAGAACAATCATATAGATCTGTCTGACAAACTATTCAAACTAACACAGTTCAGTCTTTCAATCCTCCCATTTCCTCCTCTTCCTTCTTCAATTCTGCATTCTCCACCCATTTCCTTCTCCCCCCCTCATATTCCTCCTTTTCTTCAGCTCTATTTGCTTCAGTCTTACTCCCGCTGTTCTTCTTCAATCCTCCAATTTCCAGCTTCTTTCATTTCTTATCCCCTCTTCAATCCTCCAATTCCATCACATATAGTTTTTAAATATGCTTCTTCTATCCTTCGCACTTCTCCTATCCCCTCTTCTTTTTTCCATTGTTGAAACCTTCTCTCCTACTTTTCTTCTCTTCTTTTCCTTTTCAATCCTCAAATCTTCACCCATCCCTTCTTCTGTTCCTTAACCCTTGAATCTCCACCATTTCCTTTGCACTTCTCCTATCCCCTCTTCTCCTTTTCTATTGTTGTCTCTCCTCTTTTTTATTTTCCTCAATTCTTCCTCCCCAATGCCCTCACCCTTTTCATTCTCTCCTCTCTTTTCTTACCTCCGTCTCCCCAAACTCCCTTCCATCACTCCTCCCTTCTTCCCCTCCTATCCCCACTCTACTTTTCTTCTCCCCCTTCCGTTCACCCACTCCTTCCATCTCTCTCCTCACCTCTTTCTCTCCATCATATCCCCTCCTCTCTCCCTTTCTTTCTCCCATTCCTATTGTGTCGCAATCGTTTATCGCGAAAGCCCCCTTTCAGAAGCGAGGGAACAATCGCCTTCCTCCAAGCCGCCTGTTGGGAATGACATCGGCTTTTGTCACAAACCAAAGAGCGTTTTTCTCTTGTTTTCTTCTTTCGCTTCAACGCTCGTTACGACTTTGCGTGCCGCACTGCGAGATTTAATTAGGGCCAGAGGCAGACAATGCTAATTATGTCTTCTGAACAGGTGGACCAGAACACATCAGGTGCCTTATCCACTGCCAAAATCAGAACAGGATATAAGTATGGGAAAAGAAAGAGAAAGAGAGAGAGAGAGAGAAAGAGAGAAGAATTGCATACTTGGTTCACTGCTTCATGAATACTGTATTATTCTAATACCAAGTTCCTTTAAAGCCATTGTTGTAGCAATGTATGTTGAAATCATTACTGGTTTTGTCATGAAATTGCAAGACTTCCGCTCTTTGCTCTGTTCTTCATCTCAGCTCAATGAACTGGCAATTAGATTTCAAACCTCAATGCTCACCAGAATCCCTTCTTCTCCTCCTCTTCAATCCCCTCATCTCCTCCTACTTTTCAATCCTCCATTATTCCATTTGCTTCAATCCCCTAATCTCATCTCCTGTCCTCCTCTTTTCATCTTCAGTCTTACAATCTTCTCCTTTCCTTCTTTCCCTCATAATCCATTCTCTCCTCCCCACCCTATATTCTCTTGTTTCCCAATCCTCCAACTTTGCCTTTTGATTTTCTCCTCTCCTTTCCATTCTTGTTCTTCTCCATCACCCACTTCATTTCTTCAATCCTCCAGTCATCCAGAGGCAGCAGGTAATGTAATAGAACCTCTAACTAATTATGTGACCTTTGACTACTAATCACAAGGCAGAATAAATACACTGCAGCACAATTTTGGAAATCATCCAACACAGCCGTCAACAAGAGTGGAAAAAGAGCAGGCGACGAAAAGGTGGAAATATGCCTACACAAAGTAATCATCCCTGCAAAAAATAGATATTTAAATTCTGCTCAGGCTAAAATAAAATAATACTCAGTCTCCAATTTAACCAAATTAAATGCAGCGTTATCTGAAACATTTAATTCTCACTCGCAAAAATTTTTCAAATTGTAGGACTTTCTTTATAGGCACGAAGGCCACAGCACAAATTTCTGACTCTGTAGTAACACCTCATTACAGGATGAAGGTAAAAATATGAATGGTTATGAATATGTACGAGAGACAAGAGATGGTGGCGTAAATAAGATGTTGGTTATTAAAGGAGTTGGTTATGAATTTATGAGCATTCCTGAGGTGATCGAAGAATTACCTAACAGTCTGCATACTTCCGAAAGACAACGTTCCCAGTGAGGTGAGGAATTTGTGGCTATAACATTTACCGCTATCTTTTACCTTTCCCGTTTCTCAGGCAAGAGCTAATTCACACCTCAAAACACCACTTAACTGATCCATTTCTATTTGTTGTTATTAACGAGAGGGGGTGTGGCTTCAGCCAGGCTCCAGATTGCTCAAAACTGGGTTTCCTGTTAATAGCTTCTCTGCCTCCTCTTAATCAGCAACACCTGCTGCTGATTACACACAACAAACTAGTGAGTGAGAGAGAAAGCATAAACACACAAGGATGTTTTAGGCGGAGAATTTGCAGAGTATAACCCGTTTGTTATCATGTCCAATTTAAAATATATGTATACTGTATAACATTTTTGTGGATATGTCTAGGATTTTAAGGTATAGATATTAAACATCATGACACTGCTGTGTCACGAAATTGCCAAAAAACTAATAATAGCTAAAGATTTCTGCTACAAATACTTTCTTTAAGAAATTAATCAACATAAACCTAAAATAGTTACAAAACAACATTTTATCACATTTTTGGCTCATGTATTTTTCAAAATGTGTTTGCATATTAGTTTTTAATGTGGAGTCAATTTCATGGTCTTCAAAAATGACTTTTTTGTTTTACTTTCATTTGGCTGATATTTGGATCTCTTGACTCATTAAAATGGCGCGCACACACACACTCACAGCATGAAATCAGCGTTCCCAAGGCTGCTCTCTGATAGCTTGAGGGAGCTGTGATAGTGCGCTGATGGCTCATAATCATTGCTTACTCCTCTCTCTGTCTCTCTTTCTGTCTCTCTATCTCTTATCTCTTGCCCCTGCTGGAGGATCAGGTGCATAAAATCGATGCATCAGAGGGAAAAACTGTGTCCAAAATAAACTCCATGATTCTTTGATTCCATAAATGAAATTAAATTTGAAATTGTTTTCATTCTTTTCCTGCTGGGGCAAGATCCATTTCTTGACAGAGTGGCTCTGAGCCTCAACTGAAAAGAGGCGCCTGGGTTCGTTTGCCGTTGCCGATCTGGTGCGACGCTGAAGACATGCGACAGTTTGTGACTCCCGAAAGTTTTGCCGGAGGAGAAATGACTCAACAGCTAACAGCAGGAAGAGATGAAATTTCCTAATTGCATCCGTACAACATGAGTCTCGGAACTGTGATCTAGTGCAGCTACTTGTAGTTTCTTGCATTAAGAAATCTCACTTTCTAGTTTGTGACCTAAGCCATCTCCTCAGAAAGACTCAATTAGCAGAAAACCTTTCATTTCCAGGTCTGATTTTACTTGGGGTAATGGTTAGGGAGTTGGCCCCATGATCTGAAGTCTCTACAAGTTCCTTTGTCCATCGTCACCACCACTGGTGCTGATCAAGGCTCTTCAGCAGAAGTTCTCCAGATAGTAGCTCCAGTACTGTTTTATAAATCTAAACATAAAACTGTTTCCTCACCAACAAGACACTCTCATGCCAATTCTCATGCCTAGTTTCCTGAACGGGAGACCAAAATGGAGAGGTGGGCAAAGTAGTGAAAGTACAGATACCACTAGTGTGGTTAAAGTTACTTAAGTTAAAGTACTGAAGTACTTGTTTAAAAAAATACTTAAGTATTAAAAGTACATCTTTCACTGCATTGTTCCATTATTGCCATAACACTTACAATACCTAATGCCACTGACTAGCTTGTAGAACCTGTAGAATAAGGAATTGGTAGAATGAAAACAGAATGAAACACAACCTAAACTGATAAAGAAAACCAGTCATTTGTTTATTTTATGAATTAATTGTAAGACTACACACCCCCACAAAACAGCATGGTAGTGTTCTGACCCAGCTCTGGCAGTGTGTGCACATATATGTGTATGTTAATCAGAAGGACAGTGCAATAGCTGTAAATGCAGCCTGTTCAGAAAATAAACTTAACATTCCAACCTGCTTAAAACCCAGCTCTACACCTCTAGCTTCATGACTTTCCAACCGCAACAATGTTCTCTGTAATCGCCGTTTTGATCAGCGCTTGCGCAGGACACAAGGGACTATCTGGAGTGTTAAACTTTGTTTATTTTCGAGAGGAGGTGAAATGGATGTTGAGAGAGGTGTCTGGGCTGCACTTTGAAGCAATCCACTCTGGCGTCGGATTGCTTTTGAATTATGCAAGATTCGCACAATTCCGTCGGATTGTAACACGCCGCCAAGCCAATCAGGGTTGGCCGCTGCAAACAGACTCCCCTGAGTTGGGAAAAAAGGACACATAAAGCTAAAACATACTTGAACACAAACGTACATACACATGGCAATAAGGCAAGGTGTGCTCTAGAGCTGCTATGGCAGATCAGACCAGAGAGTAAAGGATCATTATTGGAAATCAAACCCACTGAGGCTCATTTGTAGGCTATCTGCAAAGGATCATTATTGGAAATCAAACCACTGAAGTGAGGAAAGCTTCTGGAGAACTCTGGCTGAAGCTAAAATTTGAGATCAGACCAGGAGACATGAGGTTCTTCTTAAAGTTTAGACCATGTGAAATGAATGTTGTCGAAGATCATACCAATAGACAGAGGACACCTCTTGCAGAGCTCATTATAAAAGGATCATTATTGGAGACCATCTTGGAGAGAAAAGCAACTGGGGAATGCTTTCAGGAGCTGCTATTTGAGATCAGACAAAAGATGGAGGTGTGTTTTTAAAGCTCAGACCTTCAAAGCAAGAAGTATTTTTGATCATGCTGAAAATCAGAGGATATATTTTGTAGACCAGAACAGGAATGTAGAGATCAGACTGTCTTAAAGCAATTCTTGTTGGAACTGCTATTTGAAATCAGACCAAAAGACAGAGGTCTGTTTTAAAACTCAGACATTAAGATAGAAAATTGATCTTGGAGATCGGACAGTAGGCACTTATGGACTAGGCCATTAGGAAAGAGATGAAATTGGAGATCAGACCATCTGAGATAGAAAAAATACTGTGAAACTCTTATTGGAGTACCCCTTTGAGATCAGACCCAAAGACAGAAAAGTTTAAAAATTGGTATTGAAGATCAGACCACTAGATGGATGATTTATCGTGTATACAGATAATCAGGAAAAGATTAATATTAGTGATCAGGCCATCTTAAAGAGAAAGACTACTGGTTGGCTTATTGGAGATGCTGTGTGAGATCAGACCAAAAATGAATGTTTGTTATTGGAGATCAGACAAATATATTAATGATTCCTCTTCCAGACAAGGTTATAAGAAAAGGATTGGTAAAGGAATGAGATCAGATGATCTTGGAGAGTAAAGTTACCGGGAAACTTTTGTTACTTGAGATCAGTTGCTATTTGAGATCAGACCAGGAGACACAGGTTCACATATAAAGCTTTGTTTTTAAAGCTCAGACAGAGGATTGTTTTGGGGAACAGACTGTCAGCAACAGGAAATTACTATTCTAGAGCAGAAAGAAGATCACTAATGAAGATCAGACCAGTACAAAAAGGATCACTTGTAGTGATATAGTCAGAGCCCATTTTGGAAATCAGACCCTCGAAATTACTACCAGAACAAAAAGTAAGAGTCACTTTTAAGATGAGACCACTAAGCAAAAGACACTTATTGTAGATCAATTGTTCAACTGGTAGAAAGGACGAGTATTGGAGGTCAGATCTCTAAATATCATTCATGGATATCAGACAAGTAGACAGAGGATCATTACAAGAGACCATGACAGTAAAAGAATGGCATCCACTGGAGATCAGAGCTTTAAAGGAGATATCGGCTGTAGAGATCAGACAGGCAGCCAGAGAACGACGACTACAGAATCTATCTGTGTTCAACACAACAATGCTTCATTGACTGCCTGGCAGAACTGACAGATGACACACTCAGCCGTAACGGAACAGGCTAACAAGCTAATTGTCGAAATTTGGTGCAAGTGCGGTTAGTCATTTCTGCAAGCAGGGATGGCATGTGTCGGCTAAAAAGCATGCACACACACACACAGAAACAGAAATGCACATTCTCTATCTTATTCTGTCTCTCCCGCCCCCTCACACTCACCCCTCCACCTCAGGAGAAGCAGAGCTGTCTAAAGTGCTTTCGAAGTAGGAGGTAGTGGACTCCCGGTGACAGCTACCATGTGTTCCCTGGCTACTCTCATCGACTTCCTGCCAGGACTCTCATACTGCCATCAAGTGCCAGCTCAGTGAATGTCAGATCAGCCCACAGGGCCTTTCGTCTTGTCCTCTTCGTCATCAGCGTCTTTATCATCCTCATCATCTTGGTTGAAAAGCCAGCCCTCATGAGTGGGATTTATTTATATTAGATGTGTTCCATCTAAGGAGATTGGACTCCGACCATTTGGACGATGTTGGTGCGTTGCATTTTCTTGGACTGTACACTGGAATGCCAAGACGATGCCAGGGAAGTGTGTGAGCACATACCAACCCGGCAACGCCAGTCAAACATGAAGTGGGTGTGTTTGAGTAGATGAGGAACGGCCGACTGCATCCTGAACTTTTCAACTGGCCTACAGTTACAGTGCAGTTCCATAATCCTTTTCTAACCCACCAGTTACAGGATTATTCTGCAAGGTTATGCTGCGTTACGCTCATTAAAAAACAAAATTTTGTGCAAATTTCATTTCATGGGCAATCGCAGTTCATGATACTGATCATAAGTTTTATAGCAACCATAAGCAGTTGCTATAAATCGTTGCAGTCTGTGGGTGTGTGACATTGAGTTACAGCAAGGAGCACTGGTGTGTGTGTCTGAAGGAGTTTCTTTATTTAAAATACACACACATACACACACGTTTGGTGGAAAGCTCTTGAAGACTTACTCAGATGCTTGTCTGAGTCTGAGAGCATGACGTCATCAACGGGCTCGTTAAGAAAGGAACTTTGTTGCGAAGGTCAAGACAAGAGTGTTTTAAATGTGTGTGTTGAAGAAACTATTTCAGACGCAGTCTAAGCCAGTGGGCAGCAGAATGAATTCTTTATTCCCACCAATACTGACCCCGACCCCCCCACAGGGCAGCGCCTCCTTATGCTCCCGCAGGTGGGCGTAATTGGTCGAAAGGGTGATTAAATTTAAGACATTACTTTGCCATTTATGTGTTTGATTAAATTGCGCCGCCGTTCCTTTTTGGAGCTAATGAAACTGGTGCTCACTCAGCAATCTCGACTGGTTTAGGTCCAACGGTGGCCTTCAGCCGATGTCCAACTCATTATTATCAGGTTTTATTTTACCTACTGGTCAGTACGCCCTTGTACTGTGCACTACTGGTGTAATGGTGTAACAGGTTTAATGGACACATGGGCTTGCCTCACTTTATTAGCCAAATGTGCTGCAAATTTCAACATGTAAATGTCCCCTAGTGCTTCTCAGCAGTCCCAAGAGGTGTCAGAAACTTCAGTGAGACAAATCGTGGATGGCAATCGAGAGCACAATTCAGCAAAACCCAGCAATACTCAGATCAGCATACTGGTATTCAGCAAGACTCAGACCTCATCATAGCATTACTCAGCAAAACCCAGCAATACTCAATGCTCATCACTGCAATACTGAGCAACACCCTAAATTAAAAATAGTTATACTCAGGTCAACATTGAGATACTTAGCAACACTCAGAACTCAACACAGTGATCCTCAACAGTACTCAAAACTCAAAATGGAAAGAACTGAAAATACACAATACACAGGACTCTAAATAGCAAGACACTGGATTGTAAACAGCAATACTAAACAATACTCAGGACACTAAATAGCAATTCCGATTACTCAAAATTATTAATGCTCGGCAATACTCCGAGATGAGCACAGTTACACCTGGGAATACTCAAAACTCAGAACAGCAATACTCAGACTTCAAAATAGCAATACTCATCAATGCTAAGGACCCTAAGCAATACTGATTACTCATACCTCAGCACATTTTGATCTCAGCAGTACTCACAGACGAACATAGCTATATCCGTGAATACTCAGCAATACTAAGTACCCTAATAGCAATACTCAGCCATATTGACTACTCATATCTCAGCACATTTTGATGCTCAGTAATACTCAGAGGTAAACATAGCTATACTCTGAAATACTCAGAACTCAACATAATACGCAGGACATCAAAAATGACGATATTTTATGGGCAAAGTATTGCAATCGTTTCATATATAACGAAGCGTGGTGCGGAAGACATTCTTAGGCCCGAACTTGCCAAAGCCAACGCTTCTCATTCCCGCGCCGTGTCCCAGAGCGTTAGCGGCTAATTAACCGATGACGGGTGGCATTTTGATTTTAACACCATGCTAATTAGGGAAGAAATGCCGGTCCTCTGCTGAGCCACAAAACACACACACACACACACACACCCAAGGCACAAAAACAGAGTGTCTGTGTGAAATCAACACTCTGGACACACAAACTCAACACATCCATTTATACAAAGAAAACCATATTTACCCAGACACACACACAAAGGCAAGAGCATCACTTTGTCATTACCATACCACTAGGACAGGCACGCAATCTTGAGTATACACACACACTCAGACACACACACACACAAACACGGACAAGCTTTTATACTCACAACGACAAGACCAAGAGCACTGCCCCTCATCACCTCATTCATTCATGCACACAATCAACACACACACACAATAAAAACTGCCTGGCTCAACTCGCACCAACCCTCCCATCCACTTAAACACACCTGAAGCTGAATGCACAGACCGAGAATATGGGTGATTTCTAAAACAAGAACTCTGATTATAATCACTGGCTCCTGCCATGGCGAGGGAGGAGTGTATTGAGTATGTGTTTGTTTGTGTGTGTGTGTGTGTGTGTGTGTGTGTTAACAGCAGAACGACTATATGTCATCAAGCCCAGCTCCAAACTATAAAATTACACCATATTTCTGGGCGCCTGTCAAGCAACAAAGAAAGCGAGTTCAGGTCTCAAAGAACCTTATTTACACTTCATATCTAGATAATATCCTGTTATTCATAAGTTACGCATCCACTGGCACCTGTTTTTTTTTTTTAAGTGTTGTTTTGCATCCTGATTAAGACACAACAACACCTTTTTACACCAGACATTTTTTCCTGTCATTTTTTTGTATGAATTCCTCTTTAAGGTCACGAAACACTAAGTGCAGTTCCATAATGAAAAATAAATGGGGAAATGTTTTTGCTTTATCGCTGGTGCTAATTTTTGTGTTGTGCTGATGTGGGAATCCAATATTGAAACGAAACGTGGTTTGGATGGACGATGCAATCCAGCCAAATGTGTGTTGTTGTTTTTTTTACATGTGGTCTGTAATGTGGTTGAGTTGGTGCATTCAGCAAAATGTGTTAAATGATATTCTGGACTGGAATGAGATTGGATTTTTGATGTGTAGAGTGCCATTGACCTAGTTGGGTGCTAACAATGTCAAATTATGATGACAAAACCCCCAACTACAACTAACAGAGTTAACTGGTGGCATCAGAAACTGAAAAGTAGGCGTGATGTGACAGTGTTATAGTGGGATCGTCCCTATTACCATCTTAACCAATTTACATTTATAGCAACTCCACTCTCTTTGGAGCAATTAGAGGTTAAGAGGTTCGCTCAGGTGTCCAATGGTGGTTTTAGACTCTCCTGGGATTCGAACCCTCCATTTTATGGCAAGAAATTTTCAATGACCGCTGAGCCATCGCTCAGGGGTTAATTGCTTATGTTAATACCAAGGTGCCAATCAGAGAGCCAACAGAGAGCTGGAATAAAGCCAGAATTGAACCCAAGATCACTTATGATTTCACGCTCCAAACCCTCGGTTCCACCGAAGCCGATCTGTGAAACTGTTTCTGGAATTGGAAGCAACATCATCCTGTTTGCAGTAACAAGCCGTCCGCAACTAAGACGACCTCATCAACTCTCCCAATAATCTATATCTGAGTCGATATGGCTAACAGAGTCGCGATTTCGCGGGAGCAGTTACTCTTTCAGATAATGGGCAAACTTACCCAGATCATAATAAAAAGTAATAGATTTATGAACAAACACAATGAAGTAGCACAGGTCTTCTTTCTTTCTTGCACACTGCATGGAATCAGATGATAAATATTGAAGTCGTTCAGCAAAACGAACAAAAACAACAACCTTGTTTGGACATAAAGAAAGAAGGAAGTAGATTCTGGCAGACCAGAGTAAACATTTGTTGAGTCTTTATGGGGAGGCCATCAAAATTTGAAAATCTGCCCTGTCAGAGATTTACGATAAATTCGTAAAAAGACGAGCGAGAGTATTATCACTCCGCTCTGAAAGCAGAAAGGCAGGCGGCGGGGCACAACAATGCTTTCAGAGGAGCATCATTCGCTTCCAAAATGTTTGCGTTCGCTGGGTGTCAAGTTTCCTTAGGTTTGACAAAGGAATATGTGAGAGTTTGTCAAACATCACTAGATACAAATCTGTCTTCAACAGACACAGAAAAACACAGACACAGTCTTGTCTCCTGTGGAATTATAAACTACAACACTATAAAGAGAGAGTTTGGATGTACGCTCCACCCTCTCTCTCTCTCTCTGGGAACTCCTGCTGGAAAAATGGCCCTCAACATGTCCACTTCAGTTTCACCAACCCTTACCTCTCTAAAGTCAGCAAAAGTGAGACTGCAATGGCGTTCAGTTGCAGGGTCACATTCTTACACCTTCACTCCATTCTGAGACACTGTACTGTAGCAGTCCTCAAAAGTGTCACTGATGACCACCGAAAGGTCCTCTGAACTTAGGACGACCTAGACAAAGGATCAGAGGACAGATCCGTGGTCCAAATTCATGTAGCTGCTGGAGTTAGAACCTCTGATATGACCAGCAATCTAGGGTTCAAGCTCCTGAAATGACATGAATTTGAAACACTGCAACCAACCCTGTGAAGTGTACTAGTTGAAGGATACTCATCTGGTGTCAGTATATTGATGAGGTTATGAACCAAGAGGTTTGTACAAAAGTATACTTCCACTAGAACACTATGCAGGCTTGGTTGTGGTTATCAAGGGGAACATGCTCATCTATGAAACTCTTGTTGCTTCTGATTGGCTGGGAGCAGAAATGAATCTTGCAGTCAGAGACGGAAATCAACCTCCCGGTATCGATTTCTGTGAAAGAGACCCATCCCATAACTACCATTAGCCATGTTCCTTGGTGTAAGTGCACAGAATTGGTCTGTGGCTTGAGAGTACAAAACGATGTTACAATGGCTGTAAAGTGCTACCGTCCAAACTTTCTAGCAAAAAGGAAGAGACCTGCTTTCCCTCTGGCCTCTTTCCCGGCAAGTCCTGCTTTCATTGTGTCTCTGTGATTTATGACAAGCTTTTTAGAGCCTCTGAACGTTAAAGGACAGCCCTTGTCCGAGCAAATGCAGAGGGTTCTGGGACTGCATGCCCTCCTTGGGCATCCCAAAAAGAGGGACAAGCCGGACTAGCATGAGAGCCTGACATTTTAACTGTCATCTCACTGTCACCTCTTTCTCTTTTAATCAGTCCCTATTTCACAACCTCTTTTTGACTTTTATGTAGACATTTTTGACATTTAAGCCCACCATGCGGATGCTTTTAGACAACAATCCCTGACACTTTCTGCTCTTATAGCACCCCACTTGATGTCTGCTCTAATTTTACATCCCTTCTTTATAATTCAGTCCTACATTGGAGTCCTTGCTGGCTCTCCTGAGGTGACGGTCTTTATGGCCAGCATTTTCTCAGTTGGCATCAAGGAAAACAACGGATGTCAACATGCTCGCATTGTGCAATTACAGCACGAGTGCCTTGAATCAAGCATTTGTCTCTCTTGTCTACTGCATCTTTGAGAGCATAGAAAAGGGGGGAAAAGTGAACAAGCAAGAGATTTCCCTGCTGTTCTGAAAGGAGGACACTGATTGGCTGCAGGCACTGAGGAAACAGGAAAAAAAATCACTGGAGAAAAACAGCAAACAGACCAAGAAAGAGAAAGAGCACTTATGTCTTTACCAGTGCCAAGGGTTCTCTGCATGTTTTTGACCCTAAATCTCATTCCCTTCACCTGACCTCGGTTCTGCTCTTGCTCTGTTTCTCTCTCTTTCCCTCTGGAAAATGTAGAACCCTTTCCAGCCTGTTTTCCAGTATGCAATGGATCAAACAGCTCAACAGTTAAATGCTGAGAGCAGCCAATCCACACACCCTCTGCTACAGAGTTGCTTTCAAACTGGGTCAGGAAGGAGGGATGTAGTGAGAGAAGATGGCAAGAAAGACACGAGAGAGTGACACCATTTAAAGGAGCCAACCCCTCAAAAGTGATAATGAAGCAATCAATTAGGCTGGAGCATTCTAAGAGGAGTGCCACTTAAATTTGTTCTTCTTTTTAGGTACACAGTTAACACACTCATCAGAGCTCTTGAAGGTATTCAGTTAGTGCTTACAGTCCACCTGCTCACAGTCCTTAAAAAGGTTTTAAACATTGCAACGCTAATAAACTAATCAGAATCCTACTTCTGGGGCGGTGGTGGAACAAGAGGCCATGGGTTTGAATCCTACCCTTAGCTCTTCCATCACTGGATCCCTGAGCAAGACCGTCAACCCCAACAGGATTATTTATTCAGTTCCTTCCTGTAATCTGAAATGCTTGGGTCCCCTGTAAGGCCAGCTGGAGATTGTGAGCCCGATTTAATATCACAGTTTATTTCTCAGCTTGACTCGAATTCCCAAAGTGTTTGGCAGTGTTGCTTTGGTGGTCTTTGCGTGTATTTTTAGGCTTGCTGATCACTCTGGGAGACACGGTGGCATTTCAGGCTTCTCAAGCACATTTGAGAAGTTCTTTCAGAGCTCTAATCACCCCAGACGTAGTGACATTTCTGTCGCTTTTCTAATTAAAATTGCCAATGCGCGAGTTTGCACAAGTCAATAAAGCCCAGACCTAAAACAGTGATTGTGTATGCTATTAATAGAAAAATGCGAGGCACACATTCTAAATGTTTTTGTTCAAGGAGTGCATTTTCCCCACTCTTTTTGCTCGCCTCACACTCTATGGCAAAAAGACGCTTTATGGGCATAACTTCGCACCATTAATCAAGAATGGCTGCGTCGTGCAGGTTGGCTTTTAGTAAAAAAGTCAATACTAATCCTGTCCCAGTTACAAGCTGTTGCAACTACTGCTGACTGGGGTGTTAATACTGCCATTGTGAGGAGGCAGAGGGAGGGACTGAGTCACAAGTAGAGTGCGCAAAGAAATCACTCTTGTTTTGAGAAATAGTGCAATATATAGTGGGTCAGCCATTCTGTGGCAGGTTTCGAGCAACGTCGACTCCTATAGGTTGATTAATGTTCCCAAATGCTCTGCAAATCGTATGCCATTTTTTCAACACTAATGCAGTTGATGGTGTAATCATCAGTGAGTTGGCCCCATCACAGGTTCAAGTCCTGGACCAGGTAAAGGTGCCAATGAGGTACTCATGAGCAAGGTACTATCCCTAAGCATTGCTCAGGTTCTGCCAAAGCTGCCCTCTGCTCCTTCACAGATGAGTCAAATGCATGTCAAAGAAGAACTTTGTAGAGCTTTGAAGATGACTCAGAACCACAATTGGTCATTGTCTATGGATATTTGTCTTTACATAAATGTATAAAAATCACTTTATAAACATTTATAGCTGAATTACATTTTAATCTCTTGAACCTAAAAGAATTTTTGCTTTACCCCAGTGATCTACAAAGTAATAGCCGAGTCATAGATTAGTAGATACTAAGCCGCCACTTTATAACATAACTTATCATTCATTAATTTATTCATTCATTCATTCATTATCAAAACCGTTTAATCCCAACTGGAGTCACGGGGAGACCAGAGCCTATTCCGGGAACTTACGGGCGACAAAGCAGAGACCAACCCTGGGCAGGCACCAACACAGCGCAGGGCACGCACATTCACACGATAACATTCACATTCACACTGTATGGGGCCAATTTAGAGGTGCCAATTAACCTATATTGCATGCTTTTGGACTGTGGGAAGAAACTGGTGCAGCCAGGTGCTCCAGTTTCCTCTGCTAACTACTGCGCCACACATGATTTATAATATCCTTCATAATCATATTTGTTTGATGAAAAGCTTATTGGATAATGGAGACTATACAGATGAAGATTTCATGGTTATGGTTAATTTTTATCAATTCTAGCTAGCAATGTCTTTTGCTGCGCCTAAGTTTCTTTCCAGTTGGCAAACATAAATGTTTAATTGTATCCGTGGTACTATCTCTATTTCTTATGTAGAGAACTTGATTGATTTTTCTATATAGGGCAAGAGAGTGTGTGTGTGAGAGAGATCTAGTCTACATCCACCATCACAGACAGCACTTTCCTTGGGCCCATAATACTTCAGTAGCATTAACCATGGCTTTCCATCCACTTCAGCACCACAGACAGCACCCTCATATGTTCGCCAATAAACCATTTGTCCTTCCCTTTTTTTAAAGGTACTGTCCACCGTCAAAAGCACAGCATGTACTTGTACCTTCACTAAAAGTTGACACACTGATACTCCTCACTCAAGCATCATGTTTACAGTGCCTACATTCTGGCTCCAGAGGGAGGGGGGACCCTTACAAGACATGACAGATGAGACCAAGACTGCCACGAACTAGAGCAAGAACAAAGCCTCACAGAACTAAAGCTGCAATAAAAGAGTCAGACTGGAACATCATCCCTCCCAAAGCTCTCTTCTGTCACTGTGTCCCATGAGGCTGCATTTCATATGGGAGCCCCGAGCTCTAAGTGTCTGATTTCTGACATGTTTCCAGCTGAAGTTGTACCCCTTTGGCCCAAGTGTACATATGATCCAGGATTTATGAAGAAATATGAGCAAATGTCAAGTGTAGTTCTGATCTAACATATGGAAAGTACAGTATTTTCATTGATATCTTAAGGGTACTTTTATGAATACTAGAAGTAAAAGATAAACTAGAGCAGTGCAGAGCAACTCTGGAGTGGCCTACCCCTGAACTAGAGGATCCCTGAATTAATGTGATTGCATTTTACGACAAAGTGATTTTCTTGACCTCAACAAATGTCCCTGAGCTATTTTATATTTTATCTCTAGAATTCTGACCTCTTTGGGATTTAGTGACCTGATTTCTTGACCTCAGCTATCTGATACCTGTCTACAGATTATCTAAGATCCAAGATCTGAGAGAGTGTCCACCAATCTGTTCTTACAAGTCTTATTTCCAAGACCTCCATGATCTGAAGCTCAGAATTCAGAGATCTGACCTTCCAGCTTCAAGGCTCTCTTATCCTTTGGCTCCAGCAAGAAAAATCCTCTGCATCTTGACCTCAAAGCCTCACCAATCTGATCCAAAAGTTCCATGATCAGATCCTGTAATCTTCTTTGACTACTACCTTACATCAGACAGTCAGTAACTCACTTTCCAGGCTAATGAGGACAGGGTAATAGGGCCTTATTTTCTCCCTGCCTCTTCCTTCACTCTCTGCACTACAAGTCTTTATTCTCTTTAACTCAGGCATCATCAGCCTCAGCCTGACCCGTGTTGGCTCTCCAGGCAGTCAATTGTGCCAGGCCCCATCTCTTATGAAGGGTGCTGTCCCTGACTACAGAGGAAAGGAGGAGATGTTCAGATCCACGGGCCAGCAGCTGCCGCCTCTGCTGCAGTAATAACAAGGCACATGGCTGGCAGCACGACCCAGCCAGCGTTCATGCTTTCACTCAATTCCCTCTCATTAAACTGCAGTCCACCATGCTTGACCTTCTAGTCACAGTAAGCACAGTCTCTTCCCCTTCGGCATCCCTCCCTCCATTGCTCACGGTCCTGTCAGCTCAGTTTGATCAGTTCTCCTTTTCTCTGCTCTGAAAGAGGAGTCCAGAGGCTACCGGATTGAATGAGTCATCCCCCTTTCCGATGGTTCCCAGCTCACCACCTCCCCTTCTGTCTCTGCCGCTTCCCCAAAAGCTCCTCTCAGGACTTTCTCATGGACCACTCGCTGAGAGACAGCCCATGGACCAGACTGATCCTGTCCGTCAGCCTAATCCCCACTCCCGGCAAGCTCCCAGTGAGACACACACACTCATACACACACACACACAGACACACACACGCCTCAGAGAGAATGGAGACAGACGTGCCAGAGAGGGAACTGGAGAGGGAGGGGAGGGCTGGCAAGAGGGACGAGAACATAAAATATGAGAGTTGGCAGGATGGAGACTGACAAAAAAGTTCAGAGGTTTGGGAGGGATGCTCAGGGCGAAGCGGGCATGGCGACAGTGAAAGAGAAACGGGACATGGAGATGGACGGGTAAGACGATTTGGGAAGGATACTGGGTGGTAGGAGTTTCAAGAGGTTTACTTCACTGGACCCTCAGCTTAAAGAAACCAAGGGATATTAAGGCCTTGTAGATGCACAATGAGATGCCACATTGAGTTGCAGTAATCGGCAATTTTACAAATCGTGTTGCCTAAATGTGCTGTGACAGCAACCCGCAAGGTGCAAGACAGTCAGAGAGTTAATGTGTGTGATGTGAAGACAGGACCAGTGGGATGTTGGTTTTCAAAGTGCCATTCCGAATGTCTCTCTCAGGAGTTGCTCTTGTCAGCTCTTTGCATAGAAACACAAGGGGAGTCTCATCACAGGTAGCAATTTGGGTTGTTACTGCTTAGCAGGGGTCCAACTATGGCCTGACAAACAACGTCAGCTGCCAGCACACCCATGCGGTTGGTCCATCTCCCTCTCCTGGCACTCGCACCCCTCCTTCATCCCCCCTTTCTAAGTCTTTCTCTCCTCTGTCTTTATTCTCCAATCCTATTGTCTTTTCTAGGGTACCTCTCTTTCCTCTTTCTTTCCTAGCGTTTTATTATTAACCTCAGTCTGTTGCTCTCTTGCTGCTAGCCTGTCACTCTCTTTCTTCCTCTTTCTCTCTCTCTCCCCCTGAAACTCACAGGTGAAGCAGCAGGGTGTTGACATGGTGTGAACTGTCTGTTTAATTACCATGTTCTTGGCTGGAGTGCAGACAGGAAAGCCTGTAGCCTGAGCTCTCAGCACGCTCTCTCTCCCTCTCCCTCTCTCTCTTTCTCTCTCTCTCTCTCTCTCTCTGTTCCTCGCCTCTTGGCCTCCCAGGCTTGCCGCCACGCCAGCTGCATTCGCAAAACGCCTCCTATTATTCAGTCCACCGCCGCGGGCCGCGACATCTATGCAATTTAATACCACTATCTCTTAAGGCCCGCGTCAAGCGCCACTTTCAGCGGGGACCCGCCATCCTTCATGCTGTTTATGTCCATTTCCGAACACTCGCAACAAATGACGCATGAGAAACTACCTTTTTTTGTCTTGTCCTCTCTCCCGGAAAGCAGCGACACGTTTTGCAAATTGGAAGCACTGCAAGAAGTCGTTTTGTCCAAAATGGATTTCAAATATCTGAATGTAGCAACCAGCTGGGTTGTTGATCGGAGTCATGGTATCTGACCGCACATATTCTGCAACAACAAGCTGTGACACCTTACAAAAAGCACAAATTCAATCTTATTCAGCACACACACTCACAAACTGCCTTAAGATGGGCATATCCTTTAATCTTCCTCCTACAAAATAGCACTTAAGGTGTGGTCTTAAAATATATGAAGTGAGCACTTTAAACAGTCCTGGAAGGCCGGCTTTGGGGTTCTATTACATTTGAAAGCTTGCATCATCGCTGAAAGATAGCACCTGCACACCTACACCACTTACAGATCAGAAAGCCCTTCAAAACTTCAAAAGTTCTCCCTTACAGGTCTGAGAAAGAGCATTTTTAGCATTAAACTGCCCTGCTAGTGCTGTCCATACTATGATGGACAGATTTTGTAATCCATTTTCAAGTTTTAATGTAATGCTGAAGTGTTACATTTCATGACAGTGTTGGTGTGTGTTATGTTTGTGTCTGGGGGGTGTTCAATTGGATGTTTGGGGTTTGGACAGTACTGCACTGAGCGGTGTAGAGGACTGACATGGTTGGATCATAACTCCCATTATGCTACCAGCTGCCCATATTGTATTTCATGATCATTTTGGCCCCACTACAGGCTCTTTTTGTGATGCCTAATGGAGATTTTTGAGATCTTATACATTTATCCACTTGGAGGTTTCCATAGACTTTAAGGTCTCCGCTTGCACAGAATATATTCCTCTAAAAATGATTGTAAGAAGTGAGAAGTCAACACCACAGGCACACATAATCGTTCACGCTTCCACTGTTTGCGAATTCACAGTGTTAGAGTTCATCCGGATGAGAAGGTAACCAGAGAAGATTCAAGCGAATGGTTGTTATTCATTTCTAAATCCTGCCTGAGTCCTTCCAGGTCTGACTGTCAATAAAAGACCATTTGAAACCTGTCAATCGCAGACCTCACAGCTGCTCCGTAAAAGAAGAAAAATTCTAATTGATGTCAAAGTCTCTTCTATAGTTCATATTTACTGTGCGCAAAGAAAGACTGAAGAAAAGCTGACCCGAGACTAGCAACTTCTCTTTCACAACTTCACCATTCCTTCTTTTCAATTACAAAACCACTGATCTACACGTCACCGGGGAATGTTTTTGAAGTCATGTCAAGTTCTAAACTCTATAAAAATACTACAGCTAAAAATATAAAGCTAAAATTTGACTAATGCAATGCAGTCAAAAGTCCTTCAGTGACTGGTAAATTGGTACACATGCAAGTTCATTTGTGCCGTTTAGGGAAAGTGGAGCAGATCTCATTCCATATCTGAGGGAGTGTCACAAGCTCCTCTGTGACACGGATCAAAGGGGCTGCTGTTTACTGGTAACCCCACCACTATAAAGGCTTCTGGAGGGTGTGTGTATGTGTGTGTGTGTGTGCATGTGTGATATGCAGGTAATTCTCCTATTTCTTCTGGATTTGAGCCAACAGCCGAGTTCTCCCTCTGGGACATTGGCCAGGTTTTGGCTGGACTGCAACACGGTGGGGTAGCTGTTGTGGGGTGGGGCTTTAGCAGGATTTAAGAGTGGATGGGGAAGGAGGGTGCACAAGGGGGTGGGGCAACAAGGGACAGGACAGAAGGGGGCAGTGGGGCAACAACCAGGGGCATTGGCCAGTTGCCAGAAAAACACAGTGTCCAGAGATTACAAGAAAAGTGGGTCAGCAAGATCAGGTGTAGACTAAAAAGGAGCGGTGGGAGCAGTTTAGTGGCCAGGCTGATAAACAGGGAGATGAGGAAAATAGTGAGTGGTGGACAGAGACAGCACAGATGACGTGAGTATAGCAATAATTATAGCAAAGCATAGATCGTATGGATAGTATAGTTTGTATGGTACAGTATAGTATAGTTGGTATGGTATAAACTAATCTATGCTAGTATAGTTATCATAGTATGGTGAGTATGGTGCACAGCAAGTATAGTATAGTCCAGCACAGTGTTGTATGTTATAGTATGGTTTGTATAGTACAGTGTTGTACAGTGCAGTTTAGTGAGTTAAAGCATAGTTTGTGCCGTAAAAATCATTAGGTCATAGTATAGTGTGGTTAGTATAGTGTACTATAGTACAATGTGGTACATTATCATAACTACAGTACAGTGTAGTATAGAATAGTTAGTGTAGCATAGGTACAAAGTTTTATTGTGTAGTACAGTGTTGTATATTATGATGTAGGATAGTATAGTAAGTATACTACAGTGTATTATAGAATAGTGTAGCATAGTGTGGTACAGTATAGTACAGTAGGTACAAAGTTGTGATGTATAGTACAGTATAGTAGTGTAGTGTATTATATAGGGATGCACCGATCGATCGGCCAGCGATCAGAGTCGGCCGATTTTTGGCCTGATCGGTGATCGGCCGATCACTCACATGTATTGACGATTTCAAACCGATCTTGCGCATACGCATTACTTGCAGCACAGCCATGCGCGCATTCAGGCAGCGTTCACATGTACGCTCAACGGAGGCGTTTCTCATTCACTTTGAATGGGGTGACATCGTGCGGCGACGAAATGAATTTTGGGTGTGTGAGTATGGCGTCACATCAATGCCAAAACTAGAGCGCACAAAATCGCGGGCGTAAATTTCAGAGCCGCGCGCAAAATGACTTGCCGCAAAAAATTCGCGGGCGTAAATTTCAAAGTTGCGCACACAAATGTGAAACTCGAGAGCACAAAATTAAGAATCGGGTGCGCGGTTGTGATAATATTGTGCGCGAACTGTATTTTTCCTCTCGTGAATGTCTTTTTTCCTCTCGATGTGTCCTCGCGCGCAAAGTAGATTATCGACGAGCGGCTTTTTTGCTCGAGTGAGATTTCTGCGCACGCGGTTTGAAAGGGGGAGGGGTTTTGACAGTTTGGGGGTTTTGGCAGCTTCTGCCTGCGAATCCTATTGGCCGATGGCTCCTGGTCTTGTGATTGACTGCACACTACAGACAGTTTTTACAGAAAAACCAAAGATGACGTAGAAAGAGGAACGGCGACAGGTAGATTAAACGCAAGTTATAGTTTATCAACCTTATAATTATAATTTGATAGTTAGGTCTTACACGTTTAATAAGCACGCAATCAATGGCTCCCCTTGCCCACTTGTCTGTCCCCAATTCAACATAAACACAGATGCACAAGTCAATCACAAGATGATCACTAGATGATCAGCTGTTTTCCATAGTTGAGGATACAGGCTTCAGAAATCTGATAAATTTCCTCTGCCCAAAATACACAATGCCAAGTAGGCGTTACTTTTCGGATGTCGAGTTACCAGAGTTGTTACATTTTACATTTTATAAGTTACATTTTATTTATTTACATTTGTAAAGAAAATTTGTTATGAAAATAAAGCATTATATTAAAGAAAATTAGATTTTTGTTTGTATTTGCTGTAGAGCTGCCACTATTATATGTTATTATTATAAAAGTAACTATTAGTCAGTATTATAAAAAGTAAACAGGGAAAGTAACTACCGCATTACATTTAAAAAGTTGAAACCCATTATTTTGTGTCGATGTCGTTGACTACTTGCAGCAGCTCTAATTTTCTGTTATCTGGGAAAAAAATCGGTATCGGAAAAATCAGTATCGGCCGATCACACTTACCAAAAAAATCGGTAATCGGAATCGGCCAAGAAAATTGCAATCGGTGCATCCCTAGTAGTATAGTAAAGTTAGTATAGTACAGTATAGTGTTGTATATTATAGTTAGTATTCTATGGTGTAATATAAAATAGATAGTTTAGCATAGTGTGTAGTATAGTGCAGTATACTAGGTACAAATGTGCATTACTTAGTACAGTATAGTCAGTATATTATAATTAGTATACTACAGTGTAATACGGAAAAGTTTAGCATAGTGCAGCATACTGTAGTACAGTATAGTATAGGAGGTACAAAGTTGCATTGTGTAGTACCGTACAGTTAGTATAGTACAGTGATGTATAGCACAGTGTAGTATAGATATTATACTACAGTGTAATATAAAATAGTTTTGTGAAGTCCAGTATAGCCTCGAAGGTGCACTACAGTGTAGCACAGTATAGCTAGTGTAGTATAGTTAGCACAGTGTCCAGTTGACTGTCCAGCTGCTACAGTATAGTCTCATTCAATTTCTTACTGTGTGCTTTTGGGCTTGGTGCCTGCTTTGAGACGCTCTCAGACTCTGTGTTTGTGTGTGTGCGCACACATGTACAGCTGGCTACATTAGCATATGTACATTAGCATTAGTGGGCCGTGTTTTCACAGCGCAGCGCTGTGGGAGTAACCAGATTACAGACACATTAAACATGAAACAGACAAATGGCATCGTAAAGATAAACGACAAATGAAAAAATTATTATTTGGCATTGGGTTGTGTGTGAGAGAGTGTTTGTGTGAGTCACTTTTTGAAGCACTGAACTCATTCCACCCAATTACACTAAACCAGCACCCAGACGGAAGAGACACCCTCAGGGAAGGAAGAGAAGACTTGGCAAAAGCCGCGTAGCTAACACCTCTACCTCGGACGCAGAAGTGTTAGCTCTGCTAACTCATTTGCAACACAGCACGAGCCAGAGTGATAGTGTAGCGAACAAAAAATCTACGCAAACTAGGCATTGCTAGTATCCTGAAACTAGCAGAGGTGGTGAGGCTAGCATAGCTAATGTCGTATAAGTACACCAAGGAGATACAGCATAGCTAACTAAAAACTACATGAACAAAGACTGAGTGTAGCTAACGCCTCCAACTCGACAAAATCAAGGCTGAGTGTAGCTAACTCCTCTAACTTAACCAAAATAAGAGTGAGTGTATAGCTACCACCTCCAACTCAACAAAAAAGACTATCCTTATTTATCTCTCTCTCTCTCTCTCTCTCAACTCCCTCTCTCCAGGATTTGAGCAGTAGGTACCACCATTACATATGACGCATGGCGATGAAAAGGAAAAGTCACATTACAACAGTCACGACATCCTGCAGGCCCGCAGCCAAACTCCTGCCTTATTCATGGGACATTATTAAGCAATCTCTCTCTCTCTCTCGCATTCTGGCTGACTCTTTCTTTGCCCCTCTCTTGTTCTATTTCTCATACTGACCTACTATCATTTTCTCTTCCTCTTCTTCTTCTGTGTTTCCTCCGTCAGTCCTTATTTTTAATTCTCTCTCTCTCTCTCTCTCTGACTATCTCTTTCTCTGCCGCTCTCTCTCTCTTTCTCTCACATTTGGACATCTTCTTCCTTATTCTCTCGCTCACTCTCACTCGGTGTCTGTCTGTTTCTATTTTTCTCTTTTTCTCTTCCCAGGAAATCAGTTCCTCCACCTGAAAAATCAGCGTTGCCGTGGAAAACGAAGGGTTGCTGTTTTTCTCTATTTCTTTCTCTCTCACACACACCCCCTGTTTTTCGATTCCTTGGCTCGGCGCGTTAATCAAAGCGCGAGCCGGTTCTGCTGTTTCAGCGGAAGGTGTGAAAGTGGCTCTTTAGCGACGACGTAGCGCAGCAGTGTAAAGTGCTAACGAGGCCGAGCGTCAGCGCACTGACACGTCAGCGTCGCTCCACAGAGGGGATTCTGATTTCAAAATTCGAAAACGACAATGGGAGCAATTTCATTTTCTTCTCCTTCTTCTTCTTCTTTAACTTTATTTTCATATTTTTCTTTGTTCTTCTTCTTCTTATACCTTTTTCTTTTTCCTCTTTCTTTGTTCTTCTACTTTTTAAAAAATATATTTTTAGTTTTTCTCTTTCTTTCTACTTTATTTTTCAGTCGTTTCTCTTTCATCTTTTTCCTCTTTCTTTGTTCTACTTCATTTCTACTCCCTTTTCTTTGTTCTTCATATTTCACTTTTTAGCTTGCTTTGTTCTTCCTTTTCCACTTTTTTCTTCTTCCCCTTTAATTTCTGCTTTTAATTTTTGTCTTTCTATTCTTCTTCTTTATCTTCATTTTTATTTTTGTCTTATTTTTCTCCTTTTAAAATCTTTTTCCTCTTTTTGTTCTCCATCTTTCCTTCTTCTTTTTTGTTTTCTACCTTTTCCCTTTCTTCCTCTTTATTTTCCACTTATTTTCTTTGTCTTCTCTAATATCTATTTCTTCTTTCCTGCCTTTTTTCCCTTCTGCATAAATTCTACATCTTCCTCTACTCTGTCTTTTCCTACTTCATCTTCCACACTTTTACCTACATTTTCTTCTCCTCCTCCATCTTCTACATTTTATTCTTCATCTGTGTTCACCGTCCCCAGCCGGTCTCCAGGCCGCACTCTTATCAGTAGCCGGGTTGCGTAATTCAACAGCTTAGTCATCTTAGTCTCCCGACGTTTGTCGTTCACAATCCCTCTCCACTTCCTGTGCTCCTTTCCGACTCCATCCTTTGCTCCCTCCCTCCCGCCATCTTTCCAACTCTGATCCCTCTTTCTGGGCTTCTGCAGCTTACATAACCTTTTGCAAAAACATTATTTTCAGGTCTCCACCATCTGTATCAAAACCCTCCTTAAAGATTATTCTATCTCTTCCTCAATCCTCTTGCTCGACTCTTCGGCAGAATGACATTGATCTAATCTTTCTCTCTCTCTTTTTCTCACACACGCCTTCAGAGTTGTGTAATATTCTTGTGCAATCTCTGTCATTTTTTGGGGGGGTGTGTGTCTTTTGTATCTCTCCATCTCGCTTATTCCCTCTAGCTCTTTAGAGAAGGACTGTATCGCTCAATCTTCCTATTTATTCCCATACAAAAGCTGACAAAGCCTCACTCTTCTCTTTTTATTCTGTAACAATGAAGAGCTGAAAAGTTGCTCTTACCTCTTAGCCACGCCCTCTTTAAGGCTGTACTTACCTCTAAACCACACCCACTAAAAGCAATAAGTACTTGATGGCCACGCTGACTAAAAACTAGAAACAAACTGCCTAAAACCCCATCAGATCTGAACCTTGCTGTCTCCACGGTGAGCATCGAGCATCATGGGACCCACCTCCATTGCTAATAAACTGAGATACATATACATTTATGGATAAAATGGTCATTTCAAGCTTTAAAAAAACACTCCACGCTTTTGTGCTTGTAGCTTTTGTATTGCTATCATTCTCTCCTTTTTCTCTCTTTCTCTCTGAGCGCTTGGCTTGTCAGGGGAAGCAAGCCTGCTTCTAATTAAGGCAGGCCAGTAGCTTCATTAGCTAGCAGTCCCGCGTAAGAGATTTACACTTCAAAGGGAGAGAGAGAGAGAGAGAAAAGTCAGAGAATGAGGGGGAGAGAGAGAGAGAGAGAGATAGAGAGAGAGAGTATGAAAAATAGAAATAGTAAAGCCGTCTGAATATGGGGAAATCAATAGCAGCAATGGCTAAAAGAGAGCAGAGAAGGAGAGAAACATACAGATGAAAAATTAATGGCTAGAAAAAGGACAATATTATCCAATGTACAAGTGAAATCAAAGCACCGTATCACAAATAATCAACCAATAAGATTAGGCGATGAAAGGGGTGGGCCTTCTACTCTGCCTCATTACAAAAGCAGCCTCTAGTTACTGTTTTTTATTATATTTGTTTATTACTAAAGGTCTGATGAGAAACGATTGGGCAAATTCACATTCGTTAACTTCAGACGTTGGCATAGCAACTGAAACGTAACATAACATTAATATATGGCACTTATTCACAACCAATTAAAGCAAAGTTCATCCTGATTTACTTCAGTAACTACTTGCAAAATTAACGCGATACGACTATGGAGACCAATACGAAAAGTCAAGATGCTAATGTGGCTAACAGCCAATCAAATCCAATGGGAACTTTTAGCGTAAGCCCCGGAAGACTCCGAGAACGAATTACCATTTATTGTTTTCCACATTAGCATCTTTGCACATATCGGTCCCAAGTTTGAGGCTCTTTTGAAACCTCATTATTAGCATTCATTTGCCAACTTCCTTCCCAACATGCATACACATTTCCGGGCCGCATTTGCATAATTTCTACGAACCAATTCACATCTGACCTGGGATATCAATGCGCGAGTTGCGTACTTAGTGGCATGCTAATTCCACCAATCAATTATTCAACAGCGTCGCCATCAGGATGCCGTCTGATTGGATGCAATTTGTCAGCATCGGAATCTGCATTTGCATTTAGTCATTTTTTTGGGGGGATGAGAGGGTGGCAAAGTGACTTATGTTAAACACAAGGGGTTCTGCATCGTAAAAGACTTAGCTCAAGGACGCAGAGAAAAGACTTAGCGTAAGACTTAGCTCAAGGACGCAGAGAAAATTTCTGAACTAGTGGTAGTGAGAATAAAAGTAGTATTTTAAGAGCGAGGATAGCTGCTGTTGTCATAGAAATACTACATGTTGTGTCAGAGAGCCCAAACTGTTGTCTTAGAAACACTGTATGAACTGTTAGAGCAATGCAACACATCTTTGGAGAGACAACAACTACTGTTGTCTCAGAAAAACCAAACCAAAGTAATTTTAGAATCAGGATCAGATTTTCTGGACAAGTACATCAAGGCATACACAGATTTTCTTGGTGGTTTATAGACGTCCTATAGGTAAGGATATTTGTATACAATCACTACTCAACAGTATCTTGCTCATGAGTACCAAAGCGGTACCTGTGCTGGCCTGGGACTCGAACTGGTGACCACAGTGATCACGGGGCTAACTCCCTAACCATTACACAACCACTGACCTTTGCATTTGAACAGTAGGCAGCTTTTGGCAGCACCCGGGAAGCAGTGCATCATGAGTACCTCATGTTAACAGAATGCATTATCAACCGGATAACATGAAGAATACCTAGACTACAGTGTGTAATATTCCCATACAGTTACATATCACATGTTGTGCTTAGAAACCATCTCTTCCCATCATGCCTGCAGTGATCTCCAGGGCATCTTCGTTAGATCCGAGACCTCTGCACTGCAGGAGATCAAACGAACACGAGATCTGTAGACCGTGCCCATGTTTCATCATGCGAAAAAACACCAGCAGGCAGCTGGCAGCTGGGCACGGGAGAGCGAGAGGCCAAGCGGCCTTCAGAAGCCGCAACGGAAATCAGCAGACTTCAAACGGCACGAGGCCAACTCCTCGGAGGCACACCGAGGGCTCACCCAAGACACACTGTAAAAACCGGCAGGCCGGCTTCCAGTGGCTCATGATATAAACGCTGCAACGCTGACAAATAAACGGCCAGCCATGCCAACCAGGCAGAGAGGTTGCCCAGCTGAAAGACTTTCAGCTGCCCTTTGATGAATTCAGCCTTGCCGGAAAAAAGAAAAGACAGAAATAGACCAGAGTCCAATTTTGAAATGACTCCGGATGCTCTTTTGCTGCCGTTTTGCTTCTGGTCAGGAGTTCAAAACAAAAGCAAAAGTTGTTGTAAAAAGATCGAATCGTTATAGACCAGCACAAGCTGCGGATCAGTTAGAAAAAGGTCAGGAAAAGTGTTTGGACATCAAGCAAACAATTTCTACCACTGTTTCCCTTTGGTAAACTGGTGATCGTTGATCATCTTGAGATTGTTTTCTCAGCTTTCAAGCATGTTCATACTGTAGTCTGTTTGAATCGGCGACATTTCCAGCACCATCAGACTGAGCACAGTAGCTGCGTTCTCAGTCCACTTCTGTTCACACTCCTGACCCACGACTGCACTGCCCTGCACAGCTCAAACCACATCATCAAATTCACAGACGACACGACCATGGTGGGGCTCATCAGCAACAATGATGAGTCGGCATACAGAGATGAGGTTCAACAGCTGGCTGCCTGGTGCAGTGAGAACAACCTGTTGCTGAATGTGAACAAAACCAAAGAAATGATTGTCGACTTCAGGAGAACTTGCTCCACCCACACACCAGTCAGCATCCACGGTTCCATGGTTGAGACCGTAAAAAACACCAAGTTCCTGGGAGTTCACATCTCAGATGACCTCACCTAGACCACCAACACCACCTCCAACACCAAAAAGCCCAGCAGCATCTCCACTTCCTGAGACGGCTGAAGCGAGCCAACCTCCCCCCTCCCACCCTCACCGTGTTCTACAGGGGCACCATAGAGAGCATCTTGACCAGCTGCATTTCCATCTGGTTTGGTAACCGCACTGTTGCCGATAACAGGCGGCTTCAAAGGATTGTCAAAACAGCCGGCGACATCATCGGTGTGACTTTCCCGCTGCTGCAGGACATCTTTTACAGACGCTGCATCAGGAGGGCCTCCTGCATCGTGCTCGACCCCTCACATCCTTCACATAGACTCTTTACACTCTTCCTATCTGGCAGACGCTATCGCAGCATTAGGACTCGATCCACCAGAATGCGTGATAGCTTTTTCCCACAAGCCATCAGACTCTTGAACACACTTCCTGCCCTTACACTCCCCCCCACACACACACTGTGAAATAACTGACTCTGTTGCACCACTGCACCGTCGCTGTGATGCACATGCTGCTATCTCATTAATGTTGCACTGAAACTGTCTCAGGAAAGATGTAACTCCTCCTCAAATGACTGTTACTACAACACTGCTATAATAATTTTGCACTGCCGCTACTTGTTTGCACAGCCATTGAACACTGAATGTATATATCACTGGTCACTTTCTAACTAACTGTTTCTACACAAATTATTGAATACTAATAATTACTGCATACTGTGTATGCAGTAATACTGCATCCAAACTGTCTCTCCTCTACTTCTATTTCTAGCTCTAGTTCGAAGTTATATTTAATATTCCATTCCTAGTTTAAAACATATCTATTTTGTATTCTATTTATATATTGTTTATTCTGTGTCCCTTATTTGTTCTTTATTTCCTATTGCACTGTAAAAACTGGAGCCACGTCGTCTCGTCTTTCTGTATATCTGTACAGTATATAGCAGAGATGACAAAGTTTACTTTGACTTTAGCAGCGGCCAATTAAATGTGAGAAATCCCTTACACTCCCTGTTCTGTTGATCCTCATTCTTGACTTGTTTTTCTACGGCCAAATTTGTTGCTTTTTTAACATTGAAAGAAACTGGTGGTCGGCAAGATGTTTGAAAGAATTTTGAGATCAAATGTATGGATCAATTCAAGCTCATATCACTCGCTGGTCCCACCAATTTTGGGCCCCTTAACTAGAAGTCTTAAACCTCCAACAGCCTGAAAGAATACTGTAGCTGCCCCAACTTCTGTCTGAATTCTATCTAACGAAGCAAACGCATCTCAAAGCTGACATTGACGTATTTTTGTCAGTTTCAAAAGTATACAATAGGGCTGGCAAACGTGACCTGTTGAAAAATATTTGCGATACTTTAACGCTAAGCTTTGTTACCCAATACATAACACACATGACATCTACCTATCTTTGGGATTATCACCCCCAAGCACTGCTCCCTGGGCACTGCCCATGTCAGCTGGCCACTGCTCCTTCACGTACAGAGGTCACACTCTTTCCCACACTTTCGCTCAGGACAGTAGGCATACTAGTAGAACTTAAGAGCAAAAGTTCAACACCCTCAAGTTCTTGCAGGCATCAGTACCAAAAGTGTTAATGACACAGCACAGCACAGCACATAGTTCACGACAACAAAATGTAACCTCTGAATTTGACCTATCCGTTGAGGGGTGGGCGACCTTGCTCGTGAGTACCTCAGTGGTACCTTTACTGGTTCGGACCTTGAAGCAATGACCCTCCAATTATGGTAATTGATGAGTTCAGGTATGAGACTTATTTTGTACTGCAAATAAACTGTAAACTACATTGCAGATGCAGTTATATGTAGATAGGGATTCACCACAACTGATGTGTTTCTTCTTTGGACTATGCCCTACACTGGCCGCCATCAAACAGAAACAGATAAAGAATAAAAGGACTCCTTGAAGGGGTTTTGAGAGCGTCAAGCAACTGAACGAGGGGGGAAAATAGATCTTTTTTTTGGCGGTGTGACTGTTCCGCCCCCTGGACGACAACCCGTTTCCCTGGACAAAGACCGGAGTTAACAGGGTCAGTGGAGATTGACAGAGGGGAAGCGAGGTATGAGGGGTGAGAATGGAGGGGAAATGCAGGCGTCTCACCCTGATATTTCTTTTTTGTCGTTTATTTCGCCCAATCTCAGGTCTCTTTTCCCGCTTCCATGGCACTGAACTGCATTGTTAATGCCGGAAGTTGCCGTTCCTCCATCCAATCCCTCAAGAGATAAGAAAGCTTTTGATCGGATGGGTCAGAGACTCCCACACTCTCTCTCTCCCACTCTCTCTCTCTCTCCCCCTTTTTCTCTCATTGCCTTTGACCTTCCTTCTCAATTCTCCCTTTTCTTGTAGTCTCTCTCTCTCTCTCTCTCATTTCGTTTTCTCCATTCTTCAACTCTCCCTGTATTTCTTTGTCTTTAACTCTCTTTTTACAAAATCTTCTTTTTTCTTGTCTTATCTGCCTTTAAATTTATCTTGTCAAGTTTTTCTCTTTCTTTTTCTTGTCTCACTCTCTTCTTACTATGTTCTCTCTCTCTCTCTCTCTCTCTCTCTCTCTCTCTCTCTCTCCCACTGCGCCTCCTGTTGTCTCTCCCTTTGTTCTCTTCTGTTCTCTATCTATCTATCTATCTATCTATCTATCTATCTATCTATCTATCTATCTATCTATCCTCTCTCTCTTCTCTCCCTCGTATCCATCCCTCACTCCAAAGCCCATTAGTACAGTACATTTGGATAGTGATTTGTGTCCTTTTCCCTCATTTATCAACCAGCCCTCATTCTTTATGACACTCTGTGTCTTTATTGTCCTGTTTCATGTGAACACACACCTGCCCAGCGTCTGACTGGGTGTGTGTGTGTCATGAATCTGAATCAGCACTGTGGGAAAAAAATCGCTCAGGGCCATGCAAAGGTCACTCAGGAAACACTGGTTCTCCCATAAGCACTCGACAAATTAGCCAATAAAAATATCAATGAACACAGAACCAGCAAGAGCTGAACCGTTAAGAGAGAAAAAAGAATAAATCACTTGAACACAATGTGAAGAAGGAAAATGAGAGAAATATATATGTACAGTACTGTGCAAAAGTTTTAGGCAGGTGTGAAAAAATGCTGTAAACAAAGAATGCTTTCAGAAATATAAAGAATGATTGTTTATTTTTATCAATTTACAAAATGCAAAGTGAGCGAACAAAAGAAAAGTCTAAATCAAATCAAGATTTGGTGTTACTACCTTCTGCCTTCAAACCAGCATCAGTTCTTATAGGTACACTTGCACAAAGTCAGGGATTTTGTAGGATTCTAGTCATTATATTATTTTGTAGAATTATAGATCTGTGGTTAGTTCTCCAAGATGTTTGGAACAACCTACCAGCCGAGTTCCTTCAAAAACTGTGTGCAAGTGTACCTAGAAGAATTGATGCTGTTTTGAAGGCAAAGGCTGGTCACACCAAATACTGATTTGATTTAGATTTCTCTTTTGTTCATTCACTGCATTTTGTTGACTGATGAAAATAAATGATTAACACTTCCATTTTTGAAAGCATTCTTTGTTTACAGCATTTTTGTACTGAGACATAGATATAGATATCTATTTTTTATTTAATAATTTTTAAAAACATGTTCAATGCTGCTTTTCGAGATTCATGCCTACTTGCATCTCTCCCTCTCTATCTCTTTCACCCATGCTGTTTTCTCACTTTATTCTCCGTCCAAAAGATGCCTGGCATTCATGAACGTGTGTGTGTGTGTGTTGGGGAGGGTGGCAGAGTTTCTGAAAGAGCACTAGACCATATGGTAACCCACTCTGAAGCTACAGCAGGTCAAACGTTGCAAAAATACAAGCCTCTCTCTTTCTCTCTTCTGTACTTACTTCATGCTGGCCAATTAGCGTCAGCTATTTGTTCGTTTTCCCTGTTTCTCCCTGACACGCACAATTACTGTTGAGACAGTGACAATCATGCGCCAGACGCACACACCAAAATACACACACACACATTCATTATATAGACTTTATCTGCAAATCCACGACAAGTCTCTTCATTTTCTTATTTTGGAGCTCAACATTTTTATGTAAGCTCATGTTTAATCAGCATGAAGTTCTAATTTTGAAGCCCTTATGAAATGAGTTACATATTAATAGACATGCTAAGAAACATAAAAAAAAATCTGTCATCTAGTTAGAATGCTCTTCTAGAGAGCCATGAGGTTGTGGGTTCAAATCCAGCTCTTTTCTTTTTAAAGAAACTTCCACCACTGGACCCCTGTACAAAACCCCAAGATACTAAGATACTTGCTTATAGACCGTGAGGTTGTAGGTTCAAGTTTGGTTCTATCCTATTTTTAGCACTACCACCATTGGGCCCCTGGAGTTGCTCCAGAAACACTGTTCCTGTACTAAGGGAATGCAAGTGGCTAAAAGACTCACCTATGGACCATGAGACTGTAGGTTCAAGTCTGGTTATATCCTATCTCAGCACTACCAGAAAAAGAGAGAAAACTATTAAGATACTGCCTAGAGATCAAAAGGTTGCGAGTTCAAATACATCTCTATCCTACCTCCAGCACTATGAACACTGGGCCCCTGAGCAAGGTCCTTAAGTTGCTCTAGAGATACTGTGTAAAATGAAAATCTGATGAATTCCGAATTTCACTGAAGTTGCTTGTAGTTTGGCTGTAAACCAACATAATTAATGTTAAACTCAATAGTTATTTAATCAATTTTCCTCATGTAATGAAATACTGGAAAGTAACATCATTTTGGGGGCAATGGCAATGAAAATTGGAATGAGGAAACCTAGTCTCTTAACGATCGTAAAAGTAGCTCCAGATGTCACATTTGTTCAATATTGGTATAAATGGAATTGATTGGTGGGCATTTTGGGGTCTTCTCTTATCAGAACTCCCCAGTCCCAAGGAGCACTAAAATGACCGACTAGCTCTCCTTTTTTTCCCCCAAATGCAGTGTATTTTGGACACTTGCCCAATAGCTTTCATGTCTTTATTCATGTTGACTGTGTGGATATTAACTTTTGACTCATATCCGGTTTGGAAAGGTATGTAACTAAGGTGGTTGTATAAGTCTAGTCTGCTCTTCATTTTCAGTCTGTGAACCATTTCTAATTCCTGGTCTAAAGTTTGTAACAGATGAACATTATTCTTGTGGACTGCAAAGTTGCACAGGTGTGTGTTATATCACCTTTTAAAACTGTTATAAACCTAGGGGGTCTCACTTCCCCTTTAACTCAACATATTTCAAGAAACGATCTGCTTCATAAACTTCTCTTTATTCTGCTTTAAATAGTTCTGTTACAAAAAAATCAGTCACGACTTGCACAGTTCCTTGGTGCTCTCACAGAAAACACTTGCAGAAACCCACACATTATCATACACACACACAGGTTTTGAACTGGCCAGTTTTAATAGGCGGGGGTATGACGGGCCGCTTTAATGACTGTGCTGGAGCAGCGTGAGACGTTGCCGTGTTCATTAATTCCAGTCGTCTCGCTGTAAGCATACAGCCAACTGCAGCTAATTTAGAGCAAACATAAAAAAGCCCGTGAGCGCAACGTTGCTTAGGAACAACGGCAGATTCCGCTCTTTTATAATAATCACTGCTTTTAACCTGCGGTGGACAGATATGTGGGAGAGAGGGAGTGTGAGCAAAAGAGGAAAAAGAGAACTGAAAGTCTTGTAACATCACTCTGATAGCAACCAATTTGTTAGTCAAACGTGGTTTGTTGGTTTCTATTTACCCCTATTGTGTCTTCCCAAGATAGACATGCCAAGTCCTGTCTAACCAAGAAAGACATGTCCAGTGCTGTCTGTCCCAGAAAGACATGTTTACACCTGTCTTTACTAGATAGAGACATTCAGACATGTCAATATCAGAGAGTCACATCCAATCCTGTCTTCTCCAGAAAGACAAACCCAGTCGCGTCTGTCCCAGAGAGACATGTATTTACCAGAGAGCAATACCCAATTCTGTCTTTCCCAGAGAGACATGTCCAATCCTGTCATTCCCAGAGACAAATGTCCAACCCTGTCATTCCCAGAGAGACATATCTAACTGGGCTTTCCCGGAGAAACATGTCCAACCTGTCTTTCCCAGAGAGCCATGCTCAATCCTGCCTTTCCCAGAGAGCCATGTTCAATGCTGTCTTTCCCAGAGAGCCATGCTCAATCCTGCCTTTCCAGAGAAACATGTCTAATCCTGTCTTTCCCGGAGAGACATGTCCAACCCTGTCTTTCCCAGAGATCCATGTTCAATCCTGTCTTTCCCAGAGAGCCATGCTCAGTCCTGCCTTTCCCAGAGAGCCATGCTCAATCCTGTCTTTCCCAGAGAGACCCTGAGACGGGTCTACTCTGGTCTTCTCCAGAAACATGCTCAATTCTGTCACATAAAGACATGACCAATCTGGAGCTCTTTAGAGAGATACAGTATGTCCAAAAAAGCAATATGTCTGCCCCAGAGAGATCCCCAAATTTCTGACAAACTCCTGTCTTTATTAGAGAGACAACTCCAGAGACAACTCCAGTTCGTTTTATACCAGGGAAACACAATCTGTCTAAGAGTCGAGTCCTATCTATACCAGAGAGAGCATGCCCAATCCTGTCCTCTTCTCTAGAGACACACCTAAACTTCCCTGTACCAGAGAGCTGTCCCCAGTTTTACCTGCCCCAAAAAGATATGCTCAGACCTCTTGATACCAGAGAGACATACATAACTGTTAGGGCATTGCCCTGTGATTAGAGGGTCACCAGTTCAAAGCCTGCTCCAGTAAATATACCACTGAAGCACTTGTAAGCCAAGGTGCTCCCCCAAACACTGCTCCCTAGGCACTGCCCAGGTCAACTCCTTTACGGATAGGTCGAAAGCAGAGGTCATATTTCATTGTGGTGCACATAACCAACCTTGTCTTTATCAGATGCACCCAATCCTCTGTTTACCAGCAAGACATTCTCCGTCCTGTCGTTACTATAGAGACACACCTCTTCCTGACTTTTGCCCCCATTAGCAACTGTGTGTAGAGCAGATCTGCTGTCCAACTCTGCATCTCTCTGTGGATTAATGCAGATTAATGTGAGCAAATGAGAGCGAGACATCATCGAAGATCCAACCCACCCCGGACATCGCTCTCACTCCCATGTACCCCCAGGGATCATAAGGTCAACATGTAAGTCTAATGATGAGGGATTTTAGACAGTCTAATTAAGGCCAGAGTCTGGACGAAAAAATATTGCAAACTCACAAAGTAAGAGCTTGTCTCTTTCTCACACACACTGCCTTATACAAACCTACAAATGACACACACACCGACATGAACACACACCCACACCCAGAAAAAAAGCACACACACACACGACTCGGAGATGAACTCGGCAGAAGAATTACGTCCCAATCCTCTTAAAATACTGAAATCTTCTCATTACATTCTTACTGGGGGAATTAGCATGAGGGAGGGAGAGAGGGAGCCAAGAAGGACAGACAATTACCGCTGAGAGATGAGGAGAGAGAAAGAAAGTGAGAGAGAGAGGGAAAGAGAGACGGGGACAGTTTGCCATATGAGAGTGTGTCACAAGCGAGATTAGAAGGCAATCAAGTATGGAGCAGGTGTAGCAGTGGGAATAGTAATTGGTCCCTGTCATATCACGCACACACACACACACACACCACACACACCACACAGTAAGAACGATGGTGTTACTATGGAGTTCCATCGCTTTGCTTCTAACCTGTGACTGAGCCTTGGACCATACAACAATTTGTACCCTTTAACCGCAGCAGTTCCTTGCTAGCGTTTTTGCTAGCCTGAGGCCTGGACTGTTTACTATGCAACTCACAACTGACTGGCTGCTCTTAAAATGGGGCTAAGTCTGGCTCATTGTTGGTGCATTACTGTTTTAAGACTGCAAAACAGTTATTGTGTTCAACCAGCAAAAACCTGGTGTTATCCTTTTCACTCTTTTGGGAATTTCTATTCCTGAGCTCAACCAGACATTCAAATGAAAACAATAGAATTAAACTTTCTGCTCAATAAAATGGGTAAAATAGGGGTATCGTGGGGGTTCTATAGTTTTTGCTAGCTTAAGGCTGACATTATTTGCACAGTGTTTTGAGCTCATGCCGTTGGTAGGAAATGGGATGGGGTTGTTTTGACCAACAAAATTCAGGTGTAAACTTTAAGATTCAGTAATTTAAAGTTACAGTATTGAGACATTAGCGCCCAGTGCATTTCACATTCTCATAAATCTTTTTCCAAATCAGTATCCGGACAGCGAACCCAGCCACTGGGGATACGTGTCAGTGTAACTCTTGGTGCCGGTCCCAAGCCTGGATAAATGGGGAGAGTTGTGTCAAGAAAGGCATCCGGTGTAAATCTTTTGCCAGTTCGAAATGCGGACAACAAGGCAGTTGACCCGCTGTGGCAAACCCTAATAGGAGAATTCAAAAAAAGAAGTATGCTGACAATGTTGGGCCCCAAAACACACCTCTGCATTTACAAAAAGAAGAAGTACAACTCTCTTAGACCTTACTCTTACCTTTTAAACCTGCAAAGCCAAATTGGGACATACCCTAAGTCAGTTTGCATTTGCTACATTCACTCAGTTCATTAAAATCTGCACTTATTTTGAGGAGCAACTTGACAGTATAGTCACTCAGAAGCAGTTTTGATCATACCCTTCAAATGTTTTTCTCTATCCATCTTCCTCTCTTTTCTTTCTTTCTTTCTTTCTTTCTTTCTCTCTCTCTCCCTTCCTCTCCCATGCATCTCTCTGTTCTGTGTTCCATTACCACAAGCGTTCCAAGTGTTCCATTACCACATTACTACTCTTCGACTAGTACAGTGGCACACTAAAAAACAGAACATCTCAGATACATCGTGCTGATTTATCCGTTTCAGAGGCATATTCATCCAGCTACGCATCACGTCCAAACCTCGGCGAGAGTTCAGGTGAAACCAGGTTGGCCAGGCTTGTAATTACCCTCCATTCTGTCAAGCAGGACATGGATTTATGCCAGCCACGTCTACCTGCCCCTTGTTTGTTAAAATGACTCAGCTCCCCTGACTGCATGTGTAGCTGCTCTGGCGAACTACATTCTGCTCTATTAAAACGATTAAGACTCAGATCATCTCAAAGCAGTTTTAAAACCTTTACCCCAGCAGGGGGAAAATAATATTCACCTCCTGTTAAGCTTGAATGAACAGAAAGTAGTAGAAGGCAAAGTAGACCTTGGCTTTAAATCTGAAAATCCTGGACTTCAATGGACATGGCTGACGATACAAAAGTGTTGGATGCCTTTTGGATGATGAACAGCTTGATTTTTTTCCCCCACTTTGAAACATTGGTTGTATTTAAGAATATACAAAAATATCCCAAAATATCCTTAAAAGTATTTTTTTTTCACTGACAATATTACCTCTGACCTCAACAACTTGTAGTAAATCCTGTTTTTTACTATGTTTGGCAGGGGGAAAAATTATCTTCACCACACACATCTCCAGCGCTTCAGGTAAACAGGAGCCTGTATTTGCTCATATTCATATCTGCTTATGGCTCATTTCTGCAGTTTATTTGGTATTCCTTGCTGCTTTCCCACCTCTCCTTCCCTCCCCCCTCTGTCGCTCTTTATCTTACTCTTCACCCTCTGGGTTTATCGGCGTTTGTCCCGCGGGTGGCCATTACTAAACAGAGACGGCAAACTTTCCCTTTTTAGGCCGTCACGAGTCGCTATCAGCGGCAGTGGAGGCCCCTAATGCCAGAAAACTCAGGGTTTTATCTCTTGCACACACACAAACCCACACGCACCTGACAGAGCCCATTACATGTGGCCTTTCCCGTTAAGTCGGTGTGTGTTGGGGAGGGAAGTGAGCCCTCGCTGTCTCACCTCTGCTCTTCCTGATTCGTGGTGGCACTAATTGGCTGGGTGAGTTTTATTCTGTCACCGCCGCTCTAAATTAGCAACTTGCTCAGCGGTGACCTATAAAAGCATGCGTGCAAAGGGGACAGAACTCTCACTTTAAGACAGGAGTGTGCAAAAAAGTGTATAGAGCCAAAGATGAACCAACAATCATTTCAAGTGTCAAAAACTTACACATGGACTTCAATAGCAATGGAGACTTTTGAAAAAGATAATAGCACTTTAATCAATCTTTACTCTGCAATTAGTTCTTTCTAAAATACTTTTTCAAATTGAAGGTCCACTTGCTTCACTTCAACAAAAATGAGAAATGGTGCTGAAGGGCTAAGAGAGAAATCACCAATTAGTGATAGTGTATGATTAAGGGCCCATATATGAAACTGTAATTGCAATTGTTCTTTTTGTTTCTTTATAATTTTTTTTTCCCACAAAATGGATTGAGTAACTTGAATCACAAGTTGCAGAAAACGGAAATTTTCAGGGTAAGTGGGACTATGAAAAGCGTAGTGCTCAGCCTAAAATTGGCATTATACCAAAGGAAAATGCGTTTCAAACTTTTTGGGTTGCTAAAAAAAGGTACATAAAGTTATGAAGTCTGATTCACTACACCGCAAATTATACAATGCCACTATTTGAACAATAGGGGGCGCTAAAAATGCTACATGAATTTATGCAGCCTAAACTCTAAGTCGCACAAAGCTGAAACTTGGTCAATAAGTAGGGATAGTGTGCTGCTTAGCATTTAGTGAAAAGTGTAGTGAATGGCCGATCTAATTTGTATAATATGCAAAACAGACTTCTGCAAACTAATCAATTGGATGATTAGAGCAAGTGAGGTGTCAAATGAATTGTTCAAATGTCATAATAGAGCATTATTTTTTTCATTTCTTAGCTAATGCTGATACTGACTCCTTTCTTTGACTCTTATTGCATCAGCTGAACAACCCCCCTCATTGCCATTTATAGTGGCTATGTTTTTCTATGTAATTGCATTTTTTAAGATTTAGTTTCTCACAATGTTTAAATGAGGTTTTGACGTTAAATGTAAGAGTTTTATTCCCCTTAAACATAAGACATTAATTCCAATAATATTTAACCAATTCCTCAATGTCAAAACTAATCTAAATGCAAGGATGTGGCAATACAGAGGTGAAGTTCCTGCCCAAGCTGAGCGTTGAATAAACAGACAGCGTTCTGTCTAGCATTACACTCTCTGACTCTGACAGGGGAAGACAAGTCAAAGAACAAGAAGAAAAAGAAGACAAAAAAGATGAGACACAAGACGGAGAGAAGAGTCACATTTCAAATAGAAAGAAACAAGAGAAAAGTAAGAGAAGAGATTACACACAAAGAGAATAGCAGCCGCACGAGAGAAGAAAAGAGACCAAGAGCAGAGACACAAAAAGAACAGAAACTTTGAGACTCTGAAGACTGAAGAGAAAAGTAGATAGAAAGGGACACACAAGTAGACAGAAGAGAGGACAGAGAAGCCACAGAAAGAACTGAAGAGATTAAGAGAACAGGTAAGAAGAGATACAAGTAGAAGAGCCACAAGAAGAAAGAAAAGCCACAAAAGACCTTAAGAAACTCTGACAATCAAAGAAATGAGATGCAAGTAGAAGGAAAAAAAACACAAAAAGAGCCAAAGATAATCAGAAAACAGAGGGGACACAAGTAGAAGAGGTGCAAAAAGAACAGAAGAGAAAAGGTTGAAGAAAAGAGACTCAAAAAGCACACACAGAAATAAAGAGATGCAAATGACAACAGAGACACAAGTAGACACAAAAAGGAAAAGAGATTCAGATAACAAAAGACGAGAGACAACAAGACAAGAGGAGAAGAGAGACAAAAACCACAATAAGTAGAACAGGCACAAAAAGAAGAAACTCTGAGAACCGAAGAAAGGGCACACAAGTGGAAGAGAAGAGCCACAAAAAGCGCAAGCAGAAATAAGGAGGAGAGCCAGAAAGAGATCAGAAGAGGCCATCGCCCAGAAGCAAAAACCTACAAGTAGAAGAGAAGTGGCTAACTGAGACGAGTGGTCGATCGAGAAGAGAGGAGTGAAGAGAGATGAGGAGAAGAGCAAGGAGAAGGAGGAGCAGAAGAGATGAGAGAAGACCCGGAGGAATATACACAAGCGGCGAAGTGAAATCGGGCTGCAATCTCACGCCGGCACCTCGGCCATCTGACGACACTGGAAAGAAATGTTGCTCCGGGGGCGAAAGGGTGAAAAAAAGGGGGGCATCGCCTCGTACAGAACGCTAACGACTCATCATTAAAAAAAATATGCACTCTTTAGCCTCTTCCCTCCATCTCTCCTTCTCTCTCTCTCCTTTCTCCTCATCCATTCCACCCGTTGCGTAATGAGAAACGGGAATAAGTCAAGAGGCTTTGATCTGGCAGTGGTGTGTGTTATATGTGTGTGAGATGTGTGTGTTGGTGGTGAGGATGCGCAGCGCGATTGGTAGCTCCGGGGGAGCGATGGAGGGATGAATATTTTACAGGTTCGACGTCACAGCGAGCCAGCGGTCAGACAAACGGACAGATGAAGAGTTCAAATTCTGGCCAATTCCACGCTCTGCTTTCTGCTCTGCTCCAGGCAATTCTTTCTTTTTCTTTCTTTCTTTCTTTCTTTCTTTCTTTCTATCTATCTGTTCCCCAGTTTTCTCTCTCTCTCTCATTCTTTTGGTTTCCTTCCCCCCCCCCTTCTTTTTTTCCCTCATTCTTTTCCCTCATCCTCTCTGGTTCTTTCTATTTTGCCCCTTTCTTCACTCTCCTCCATTCATCTGTCCATCCATTCATACACTCACACCTTTTTATCCATTCATTCTTTCACTATCTATCTATCTATCTATCTATCTATCTATCTATCTATCTATCTATCTATCTATCTATCCATCCATCCATCCATCCATCTATCTATCTGTCTAATTACTAATATCACTCCTTCATCCTCCCCATGGTCTTTCAAAGACTTGGTTTCTTCAATCCATCCATTCATTTTTTCATCCGCTATCTATCTGTCCATGCATCCATGTCTGTCTATCTTGACCTCCTCGCTCTATCTTTCTTTCTTCTCATTCTTTGTTTTTCCCTCTCTTCACTCTCCTTCCTTCCCCCTCTCTATTATCATTCTCAATCTCCTGTTTTTTCTGTTTCCACCAATGTCCTCACACTCCATCCATGCATCCATCCAACCATCCACATTCCCCTGTCTCTTTCTATTAATCTCATCCTTTCAGGTTTTTTGTGTTTTGCCCCCGTCTTCACTTTCATCCATCCATCCATCCATCCATCCATCTGTATATACATCATTCATTCAAACATCCACCCATTTATCTATGCATTCTTTCACTTTCTGTAGGGTCATACATAACCTTACATTCCCGCCTCTATGTCTACTTCCCCATCTGCCACCTTCCTGTCTTTTCTCCTCATCTATCTATCTATCTATCTATCTATCTATCTATCTATCTATCTATCTATCTATCCATCCATCCATCCATCCATCCATCCATCCATCCACCCATCCATCCCTCTCATGTAAAACACTACTCCATCTCCCTCACCTTGATTCTGTTCATTCTCTCTCTCTCTCTCTCTCTCTCTCTCTCTCTCTGTCTCTCTCTCTCTCTCCATCATCTACACTCTGAGCACTAACACCCTGCCACCCGTTTCTCCCTCCTCCATACCTCCCTCCTCCCATCTCTTTATCACCACTCTGTCATTTCACGCCAACGTCTCCGTCCATCTCGCAATCGCTCCTCATTTTCTCATTTCCTCTGTCTTATTTTGCCTGGCACCTTCTCTTTTTCTCCTTCCGCCGCTCCTCTTCAGCATCTCCCCGCATCAGTCTTCCTCTCCTCTTGCCTGCTGCTGGGCTTTAATTTGTTTTCGCTTCCCTCCGTTTATGACGTCTTCTCCTCAGCTGTTGCATGAAGGGTCACTTTGGGTCTTCCAATGTTTTTGCCAAAAAAGCTTGTTATGAAAGACGAGCACTTCATATTCAAAATTATATTCAATAAGCTATGACCTCTCATCAGGAGTCTTTCACAGGTTCATTTAACATCAGATTTCTATTCCAAACTTAATCTTAATCCTAACTGTAACCAACATGGATTTTAAGACCAATCTAAACCAACTATTAATGTGCTAATACTAACCATAATCTCATACTAATCTTATCCCAACCCTACTCCCATATTAATCCTCAGCCTAACCACAATCTGTTCAAACCCTAAAACTAATCATAATGTAATCTTCATGTTAATCTAATCTCATCTAATTTAATATAATCTAATCCTAATGGCTAATCTAATGGCAATCTAATACTACCTTCCTAAACTTAATCAAGTACTAACCCTAACCATAATCTCATACTGATCCTAAACCTAACTATAATCTAAGGTTTGTCCTAATCCGAATGGTAATTCAATCCTAAACTGATCCATAAATTGATCCTTAACTTTACCATAGATTAGTACTAATTCTAAATTCAACCACAATCTAAATCTGATCCTAAACCTAATCACAATCTGTACAATCCAATCATAATGTAATCCTTAAATTAAATCAAGTCAATCTAATGAAATCTAACCTACTATAATCTAATCCTAGCCCTAATGACAGTCTACTATTAAAACTTTACCTAATCATAATTAAGTAATAATCCTAACCATAACCTAATATTAATCCTAAACTATAACCTAATATTAATCCTAACTATATTTCAAAATTGATCCCAAAGCAGACCATACTCTTATCCTTAATCTTACCATAGTACTAATTCTAAACTAATCCATAATCTAAATCTTATCCTAAACCTTATCACAATCTGCACAATCTAATCTAATGAAATTTAACCTTCTATAATTTAATCTAATCCTTTCCCAGAACCTAACCATTTTACAATTATTCACATAATCTTATCGTACACCATAGAAAATCTAACCCTAATATCATTCTTATCCTAAACCTAACCATAATCTTATCCTAAACCTAAACCTAACCTTAAAGGAAGACTTGCCACAGCTTTACAACTTTTAGTACAGAATTGCAATGCAGTCAAATAGATTTCAGGGTGAATGCTCAAATTAGTCTTTATATGTCAGTCACAAACACACGCACACGCAGTCCCTCAGCAACAACTGCTTGTGTGCCAGATGTTGGGGACGTCCCCCCCACCGGCAGCGAGGCTCACCAAATTAGGCCGAAAATTGTCACTTTAAACCTGTGCCGGAGACAGACGCCATTCTGCAGCTGTCGTCATCGATGGCACCCCGCCCAGCCGCCAGCTGTTTTACTGAGAGACGTTGCAATTACAGCTTAGAATGAAGCTCGGGGAAGAATATTTTACTTAAATTGAGTTTGTTTAAATGGGATTATTTGCTAATAATTTTCAATAAATAATATTGCTATTTAGATTCGAAATTAAATGAAGGGTATTACTGGAGTGTTATGAGTATAAAAAATAATTTTGATCTTTATATTATTTATAAACTACAATGTTAATTAGATTATTCTTATATTCTAACAACCAAATTTTGCCAACTACGACAAATATGCAAAAGTATGGTGCATGATAGAGTTTATTTGCTGTTTTTAGTCATTTAGCCCCTTTCCCAGAAGCAACAGAGCCAAAAAAACTGCAGTACCATTCATCAAATTTGAACACTCTCTAATGGATCTTTTACGCCACATCGTTTAAACTCGCCCCTGGTCTGGCCCTGAACATCACGCTGGTGCTGCACGCCTAATACCATGAAAATATTCCAAAGAAAGCATCACCACAGGACTCCAAATACAGACTATATAGCCATTAATAAAGGTGTGTGTACTGCCCTAGTAACGCCTGTATGAGGGGAAAACCTGAAGCTTGTTACTTTAAAAAGAAAATATTCATAGCGTCTTCATAAGGCTGAAATACAAATCTAAATCATCAAACTACCCAAAACGATGATCAATTAACAGCTGGAGGCAAGATTGTTGAGCTGGAATAAAGTAAAGCATCGCTGCAGTGGAAAAGTAACTCAGCATGATACAGGTTCTAAATAACCTTAATTCTCTCGAAATAAAACTATTTCCTGTTGAATTACCAGGGGTTTTTAGGGTTTAATCCAGACAGGGCCTTTGAGGATGCATAAGGTTTCACAAAATCACATTTTTACATTAACAGCATTTAGCAGATCCTCTTATCAGGGGTGACTTTTGGTGACAAATTCCCTGGAGCAACTTGGGGTTAAGGGTCTTGTGCATGGACCCAATGGTGGTAGTGCTGGAGGTAGGATTCAAGGCCACAGTCACTTGGTCCAGAGGTGAGCATCCTAATCTTGAAATTCTTTGCTGTGTTTTTTGGATTAACTACCACTCTGGATTATCGTTTACCACCTTCAGATCACTACCTGTTCACCACCATGTCTTTATTGGTTTAGAGTTGTCTCGAGACCAGTTTTTAAAGGTCTCGGTCTTGTCTTGGACTCGGTCGTGTTTGTACTCTGACTTGTCATGGACTTGGAAAAAGAGGACTCAGGACTGTATTTGGAGACCAGCCGAGGCTGAGAATATTACTATTTAAACTCTTTGAGACGGACGCAGGCATTTTGCATTATTTATTAATTAGTGTTTTAATAACTCACAATCCCTTTAACTTACAGAAACCACACATACTGTCAGAATCACAAGACTTTGAACTTACTGGACATTATTTTCTTTCCTCTACATGTGAAATTCTTTGAGAAATTCTGTGCACAAAAATTGAAGTTAAAATGCTTTCATTAAATTATTTGCAATGTAAACATTTGTGACTAATATGGAACACCATCATGCACAAAAATTGTAGTTCTGTACCAGAAAGGCCAAAAGCAGCAAATTTTATAGACTAAAATGAGTTCAAATCAGCTCAAAATTACCCAAAGTTTTAGTATTTCTTCATTTTTAATTGATCAGAAAATATTTTTCCATTTTATAATGTTAAAGAGGAATCAATATGGAAATGATAAATATAGAAATATAAGTAGTTTATCAAATGGTTTTATTCTGTACCCAAATGGAAACCAAATGGATAAGCCCTTAAAGTAAAGCAATTTCAGCTGCATCGAATCTTTACACATTTACTCACAAGGTTGAGTTATTAATAATCAGAAATGGAAACTCTATGCTCTTCTTTTATTCCATACGTTGCAGTAAAGTTAATCCAAAACAAGAATAATGCATTTAAACTTTAGCAGATTTTGAGAGAAAAGGCCAATCTGGACCATCATAATCCTATATGGCTACATGGCAAAATTTCTAGTCGATATGTTCCGTTGTTTGAAAAACACCCAGTGCTTGGCCTGCCTCTCCATATGCCATGTCTGAAGGCCGTTCCGGTCCAGATCGCGATCAGAGGGAGACGTCACACTGGGAGGATTTCCAAGTCGTTACACGATGCTTACCTTTGGAAAACATGGCCTTCTGTTTGTTGCTGCCTTGAATGACTCACTAACCTTGGCCATGTCAGCAACTAGGACTGGAATGCAACCAAAACTGTCATCACACAAGCAATCTCTGTCGTTTTCCTTGTAGTCTTCAAGTTATTGAAGATTCAAGACAAGCACAGGTAAATAATGCAATAAGGGATTGCATTATCCTGTATTTTTTTTTCCTTCTGCAATGCAGGTAGTTGAGGAACCTTAGATGTGCCATAATGAAGGGTTGTGTTAGTCAAAAAAGCTCATATTTGCATTGCCTTAAAATAGAAAATGCATTTGCAGCTTTTATTAGAAGCTCTTCCTACTTTACGGGAACAGTCTCCCTGAAGCAATTTGAAATTAAGGGCCCCACTCAGCTAGATAAACGTCAACCTACAACCTCTTAGTCCATAGGCGAGTTTCCTACTTCTGGACCATAACCACCAAACATGCTGCTAACTCCACCTAATTTTAAGGCCAACAAGCTCATTAGTGCAAAGTCCATTTCTAGCATCACAATGCATCTGAATCAGGCACCCATAAACCTCTCTGGTAGCAAGACTGGTGATCAGGCAAGTCATTTATCACCATGGAGAGCAGAAGAGAGCAGAAGTCGTTCAGCACATGGACAGCAGAAGTCAGTGAGCACCATAGAGAGCGTAACCCGTTCAGCACCATGGAGAGCAGAAGTCATGCAACACCATGTAGAGCAGAAGTCGCTCAGCACCATGGAGAGTGCAAACCGTTCAGCTCCATGGAGAGCAATCTCCTGCCAAAACTTTAGGACCATTGTTTGTGATGTCATCATCGCCAGCTAGTACTTGATTATGGGGTCATCAAGACTGGCGCTGAGGACAATATTTTCAAACCCTGTGCAAGGCCAAAAGGTCAGCATTGGGCACCATCTTGCCTAACCACACTCACTTACTCACCAGTTGTTTTATTGCTTTTCCCTCTTTCTCTCTAGCTCCCAGACACAAGTGATGAGTAGAGGTTTGACCAGGAACCAGGACCACCATGACCACCAGCACTGTCCTTCATGTGACACCAGCCTTCACCAAGACATTGCACTTTTCTCGCCACTCTCTGCATTTTTGTGTTCCATAAAACCATCTCTGACATTGTAATACATTGCTCCTGGCTTCATTGTGTGCATCCCATGACACTCCTCAGTGAATACTGCACTGGCCTCAAGATAATTGCTGCCGTTTTGCCAGGTGTAAGGTAGAAGGCAAAATGCAGGACACCCAAAGTGGATGTCCCGAAACCTAAACAATCCAGAAAGTGAAGTGAATCTCCAGAAGTCCAGAAGTGACTCTCTCACTGAGTAGACTTTCAGATCCAGGCTCCCTTTCCATGTGTTCGCAAAGACTGTTGATTACTAGAGTTTAAACTTGTCACACTCACAAGTTTCTGTATTTAAAGAGAACTGTGTTAGTCTTTCCTCTGAGAAGTATTGTCATGTCCGGCATTGTATTCCTAGTGGTTTTCCATCCCTTTGAACTGTTTCTGGATTATTCTCTGTCATGGATTTTGTTCATTTGTGGACTATCTCTACTAGTTTTGAACTGTCCATGTTTTGCAAAGCCAAGTTTAACAAGATGCCCCTCCAAATAAACATTGTTGTTTGCCATACTTTGCCATGCAGTTACTGCTGTTTTTGTGCTGATGACACTGGTCAAGGGCCAGAGTAAAAATGTGTCAAAGTTGGATTTGCCAAGCAACAAAATCAGCTTGAGGATTTCCAAAACACAGCCGAAGCCACTCACAACTAAAATGGCTCTGTATGGACTCTCTTTCTCTGGCCATTTTCCCTTTTTTCGTCTGGTGTGGAGCAAGAGAGGAACGGCGGTATATTCAGTTGCTCGGTTGCTGAGCGGTCACGCTCCTGCAGGGTTTAGCAATATAAAGCTAATGAGATTAGCACGCCGCTAATGCAGATGAGCTAGTGGGGAGGGGAAGCACATAGCGCCTTTTTAGTCCTGCATGCAAATCGGTATGGAAGAGAGCCTGAAGCCTCGGAGAGCTCGCTGGCTCCCCTGTTTCCACCTCCAGTACAAGCCAGCCCTTTCTGAAGCTTTTCACTCAAGCCTGAACAGTCGAGACAGGGTAGCATTGTAAACAACACCCAAAAAATCTGGAGTGACGTGAATGCTTTGGGAAGCAGGGCTATGGGTATTAACAATATCAGCAATATAAAAATACCAAATATTGGTCAAGTTCACAAATGATGAAACCAATCTTCCTTTCCCAATGAACAAGCTTCTGCTAAGAGAAGACCAGGGGGAATTCTGTGGAATTTTGGGTGGTTGGGGGAGATGGTGGGATGTCGTCGAGTGGGTGGGAGAGAGAGGGAGGAAGAAATAAAGAGAGTGAGGTGGTTGGGTTAAGAGGGGTCTGGCACATCTTCCTCCTCTGTTTGCTGGTGGGCGTGTGAAGAGATCCAGGCCAGGCCTGCCCGTGTTGGCCGTTCAACCCAGCTAGAAAAAAAACAAACACAGGCCCAAGCCAAGCACCCCCCCCCCCACACACACACACACACTAAAAGACTCTTTTATGGACACTGTCCACTAATCCCTCCCCCAAACCCTCTTATTGAACACCAGACACATGACTTGACCAACAATTGAGCAGCTGGTTAAAGCCTTGACAAGTCATTGGCTGACTCTTGTGGTTTGTCTTGGCCGGGTTTCATTTCAAACAGTAGAAAAAAGTTAAGCAAGAGAAAAACAATTCTGCACACACACAAACAAGTCTGAAAGTGTTGGATAAATATGTCCCAGTCAGAAGATCATCAGATCTGAGGTTCTAACAAAATTCATTACACGAACAAGCAAAATAATAATAATAATAATAGGCAAATCACCAAAGTTAGGGGAGGGTATTTGAGCTTCATCTTATTCCAGCATTCCTCCATACCCTTGTTAGCCATCCCACAACCCACACACACAAACACACACACACATTCACATTGGCTTCAGGCATTGTTCCTTATCTGTAGTGCAGTTGGTGCAGAGAAAAGTGCAGTGTTTATCACCTGCTTCCATCAAGGGACAGCCATGAGCATTGCACACCCACACACTACACACACACACACACACACTCACACATTTCCTTATCCTATTGCAGCCTTATTGCCCATGGAAGCCCTTTTTTCCCCACACTGTATTTCTTTGCCGCAAAGTAGTCATATTGCCTAAGTGTGGCTCTATTACCCCAACAGTAGCTCTGTTATTTTACTGAAGTTCTGTTACGCCACCGCTACAAATTACCCCTTTATCCTGCCAAAGCCAAACTGTGTCTCTCTTACTCCTTCTGCAGCCTTTTAAGGCCCACCATCAAGATCTGCTACCCTGCTGCAGCTCTATTAAATCATTTAGGCCATATTACTACGCTGCTAGAACCTGCTCTATTACCCTTAGAGCTATAATACACCGCCACAGATCTACTACAACCAACGCAACCCTCTTTCTCTGCAGAAACACCACTACATAAATGCAGCTCTACTACAAGACTATCTCTATTACAGCGCTACTACAACACTGCTACTGTGTTACTGTACTACAGCTCTAATACAGCCTGGCTACACTGCACTATATTACTCATTGCAGCCCTATGACCGTATTACAGCTCTACTATTGGGTAATAGAGCTGCAGCGAGGAGCATTTCCATATTGCAGCTCTAATACACCCAGGTTACTCTATACTATACTGTTTATTGCAGCTCTATTACCCTATTGCAGCTCTACTGCAACACTGCAGCTCTACAGCAAACCTGCAGCTCTATAGTAACACTGAAGTTCTATTAACATGCAGTGGCACTATTATAACCCGGTAGATCTACTGCAATATTGCAGCTCTATTGCACTGCTGCTACCAAATTACCCTAGTGCTGCTATTTTACAACACTGCAGCTCTATTACAACACTGCTGCGCCATTACTCTAGTGCAGATCTACTACAAAACTGCACCTCTATTACCTTTACAACAATTCTGTATTACTATATCAAAGTTCTATTGCATGGCTGCTCTGTTAACACCCTAGTAACACCCTAGTACAGCTATTACTAGCTCTATTGTGCCACTGCTACTCTATATTAATCTAGTCCTGCTCTTTCAAAACACTGCCACAACACTGTAGATCTACTGCATCACTGCAGCTCTACCACAACACTGCTGCTCTATTACATCACTGCTAGATTACACCGCAGGTCTGCAGCACTGCTACAGTATTACAACAGTAAGGCTTTTTTTTACATTAATGTTGGCCTTAAACCATACTGCAGCTCTACTACAACACTGCAGCTCTATAACACTACTGCTTCACCACTACAGCTCTGCTTCAGCCCTGCAACTCAACTACTAAAGCACAGCTTTATGACTCTCCAGCAGATCTTTTGCCTCAATACAGTTCATGTGCTACTGGAGCTCTATAAGCTCACCGAAGCCGTATAAAACCCCTGCCACACTATTACCTCGTTTAGTTTTGATTACGACACTGCAGGTCTGTCACCACACAGTTACAAGCTGCCCTGTTACCCCACTGCAACACCCACAGCGCCCTTCTCTTAGTATTCCACTCACAGCTTCACACCTCTCCCACTAGACCATTTCAGTGCTGCATTTTGATTGCTGTTTAGGTTACCACACACACACACACACACTGACACACGCACACACTTGTAAATGCCAACACTACTGTGACAGAGTGAATAAAAACAGAAGCAAGTGAGTGTTATTGCTCGAAGTGAAAATACCAGAAGTCCAGCACACTGTTCTGCCCACACAACACAGAGGCCAAGCACTGGTCCAAAAAAAAAAAAAAAAACAGTTTGCGTTTACAACTTGGTCTAATGATGACATTTAGGCCGAGTTTCCACCTTGACTCCAAGAAAGTAATGCTGTCATTTTCCATCTGCACTTTGATTGCAGGCAAGTACCAAAACTTCATGATCTATTCTGCCACTTGAGCAGAAATATGTCACTTTACTATAAAGACATTTAAGGCAGAATTTCACTCCAGAATTTTACACACATAGTACTCATTCTTCAAGGTGAGCCCTTTTGTGACTGAATGACACGGTATGAGAAAAACTCAGCGTTTACAGCCAGAGAAAGGTTTTTTAGCAAGGGTTTAAACCAAGAGGTGGTAAGTTCGAATACTACCTTCTGCACTACCAGCACTGAGTCCCTGAGCAAGACTCTTGGGGCCCATTTACACAAATGCAACATTTTTATGAACGCATATTTTTTAATACATTTATTTTGTTTAATGAACAAAACTTGATGAACACATTTGTTGTCTCATTATGTCCTCGTTGTGAGTACATAAGCAATCATTCTTTCTTTACCTGAACTGCTTAATCCCAACTGGGGTCGCGGGGGGACCGGAGCCTCTCCCGGGACCTTATGGGCACGAGGCGGGGACCAACCCTGGGCAAGCGCCGACACACCACAGGCACACACACTCACACAATCACACTCACATTCCCCCTTATGGAGCCAACTTAGAGTCGCCAATTAACCTACACTGCATGCTTTTGGACCGTGGGAGGAAATCGGAGCACCCAGAGGAAACCCATGCCAACATGGGGAGATCAAGCAAACTCCACACAGAAAGACCCTACGGGGCTTGAACCCAGAACCACTGCGCCGCCATGCCGTAAAGCGATCACATTCTTTGAAAAGGATGATGGTGAATTTACAAAGGCACGTTCACACCCACAGTCTTTGGATTATGAATAGACATTCAAATGCTGCACACACCCTCATGACACACACGCACTAACACACACCCTTGGAGTCTGTAACAATCCCATTTCAGACTCTTTGAAGCCCAGCCATGCAGTGAGATATTGGGAATAATGATTTTAAAATTTGATTTTTTCCTGCCGTCCATGGTGCTGAAATTATACCCAACAACTAAATACAAAACAAGCAATAACACAAACCGTTCAAAGTTGCTTACTTGTCAAAATATCTGTATGCAGCTTTCAAAACTATTGTGGATTTATAAATCACCAATAAATCGGCAGAAAAAGAATCACGATTCGATTCGATTGTTGATTCGGCCCTAGTAATAATGCTGTAACAATTAACTTTGTAAAGTATCTCTATGTTTTTAATCCCACCATAATCAGACATGGATCATCAAAGATGCATGGAATAACTCTGACTCTGGCTCTCTGAAATATCCAGTGTGAGGTTTAAATGATTACTTACCGACTATAGACTCTAATTTGGCTTCATCAGAACCAAAGCTTCAACGTCAGTCCAGGACAGGAACGACAGGAATTTTAATCACTTCAAACTGGCCGCAGTATAGGTCTCGGATTCAAAGGAGCAAGTGATGATGAGCCGTCAACTTTCCCAATTCAGTGAAGAATCTACTGGAATGTAAAGAACTCTGTGGGAGGGAGAGAGAGAGAGATCAGTCATGCAAAATAAAGCTGAACAAACAAGCTTAATATGCTCTCATAAACTCTGACTTTGACAAGTGATTCACTGATAATTTATTGAGGTCAAATCTTTAAACAAAAGACCAATTTCCTCTGTTTAATATATTCATCTATTTAATCACCTGAACATTTCATTTACATCATTGTTCGTCCTGTGCAACATCACAGAATACATTATAAAATGGAAAAAATATTTTCTGATTAATTGAAAATGAAGAAAAATTGAAGTTTTGGCCATTTTTATCCAATTTGGACTAAACATTTGGCCTATAACTCTTTTTTGGCTCATTTCTGGGAGAGAACGACATTTTTGTTTCACATGAGCGTCGCGTCACAATAACAAGGTGGACATGCATCAGAATAATCACTGAAAATATCAAGTAAATGTCTGTATTGTGAGTAGAATGCTGGTTGTTGTTATTTATCAGGTAAAACGAGTTTTGTCAGTAATAAATGGATAGATTTGACTGAACTGGAACGCTTTAGTGAATGACTTCCCTGAGAGAGTCGTGCGTGCTAACAAACAGTGCACATGTTCACATCACGAAAAATGTCAGTCATGCATTTGTACACAGTTACTTCAGTTTTTGTGACGATAAGACATGGCACTGGGTCTCGTCTCCTTCTCATTCTTCTTTTATGGCCGTCGGCATCCAGCTTTATGGTGCTTTACTGCCACTGCGGCTTTGGTTAGCTTACTTGCCCTCACATTAGCGGGTAGCCACTGTACGTATGTGTTTAATAATTAGTTGCCAGTTTTCTTCATATTTTTCAACCGATTTAATCGATTAGTTGTTGCAGCCCTATTACATTACCGTCATAACAGTTTAAACAGGGATCAGAAATGGTTCAAAGATTGGAAAACAGTTTGGGACAAAAAAGGACAGGACCAAACCAACAGGTGGTTGCAGGTGTATGATCTCAAATGCATTTTTGAGTAAATGTTTGCTTAATCATATATGTGATTATGTAAATCGTGCAGCCGTAATTATACAAGGTTAAATCATCCAGAGCTAGTGGGAACCTTGATGCTTATTCATTGACTAAAAAAAAAATCCTGTATGCCAGACTTGCCCTACATAGGGCGCATTGATGTATGATAAAGTTCAGCGCTACAGACCAGGCACTCGGCATGCTTAGCTCATATCGCAATATTGCAAAATTCAGCAGATAAGCAATTCCTTATTGTGATATTGCACAAACTCCAATATCCAAAAAACAACTTGCATTGAATTTTCTTTTCCAGCCCACCGCATAGCATAATGTACATTCCTCCCTCATACCTTCTCATCTGATTGCATATTCATGAGCCTTCTTTCATATGTATTTGCATAGATTACTGCAGCTTGTAGATGTCAGAGCCAACAAAGAGAGAGAGATGGTGAGCATAAACGGATTTACTCCACTCTGAGTTAAAAACGATAGAGGCAGTGATTCGCACCTCAAACGGCATGATGGGAGTTCGGAGGTGGGGGTTGGGGGGCCGAAAAAAATAATGAGCGTGAGAGAGATGGAGAAAGAGATAGATTCGCCTTTTCTCTGTATTAGGTTTTTGCTGCCAAATCACTTTGAGTGTTAAGAAAGCTCCATCGACTTATACTGTATGAGCACCGGAGAGAAAGAGAGAGAGAGAGGGGGAGAAAGAAAGAGAGGGAGAAACAGAGAGAGAGAGAGAGAGAGACAGACAGACCTGAGAGACCTGAGAGAATAAGAAATAGGAATTAGAAGAGAGAGAGATGATGACAGATATACAGTATGTAAAGAGTAAAGGGAAGAGAAGAAAGAGACGAGAGAGAGAGAATAAAGGCGTAATGACATGAGAAAAGGGAGGAGGCAGAAAGAGGTAGAGATTGTACAGATTGAACAAGAGACCGATTCATATTCAATAAAGCAAGAGTCAAAGACCATGAGAGGAAGGAAAACAGAGAGAGAGAGAGAGAGAGAGAGAGAGAGAGAGAGAAGATTCTTGTAATAAAAGGTTACATTGCAAAAGAAATCAAACAAACACATAGTATTTATCTGACTTCATTACTGGTGTTATTTTCACTAGACAAGAAAGAGAGAGGGAGAGAGAGGGAGAGGAGAGTTTGCTAAGCAGGTGATATAACTCCATGGAGATTCAGACAGACAGCGGCGTGTAAAATGGCCACAATCCAAAAGCGACAGAGGAGAAGCAAAGTAAAAAAAAATGAAGAAACCAGAAATCCCGGTGTTCCCTGACAGAGAAATTAAGCTCTTCGGGTGATTCACCAAAGCTATGGAATAACAATAATTTGCTTCATCAAACGATTCTTATGTCAAATGTTATTTCTCTCAGTTCCCTCCATCCATCCGCTCATTCATCCATCTGTCCGTCCATCCATCAATCATCTCATCTCTCTCTTTCTTGTGTGCGACATGTCAAAATAAATGGGTCACGTTCTTTTCGGATTGGTTTCCTGTCACTGGGTTAGTTAGACATCAAAGGGCTATCTGTCTCTCTTTTTCTTCCCTCATTCACTCCTTCCCTCCCTCTGCTTCTTCTCCCCTTGCTGTCTCTCATTCGCTGTTCTTTCCATCCCCTCAATTTTGAGTTGGATGTCTTGAGACCGGTCTCAAGACCACTTTTGCATGGTCTTGGTCTTGTCACAGTCTCGACGGTCTATTGTCTTGGTCTCGGATCCCTTGGTCTTGTCTTGGTCTCGCTGTCTCAGATCGACATAGTGGTCGGGAGATTTGGAGCCAACAGTATCCATGACACACAACGTAACGTTCGAAAATGCAACATTATTATTATGCCTTACATGCACTTCAAATGCAACCCTTCAAATGCATCCAATCAATTACATAAATGTATTTGTTTGTGATTCAGACACTGACGCTCATCCAATCAAAATACGCAAGTGTAGCGCTAGTTAAACGTTAGATCCAGCATCACAGTGAGCAGTAAGCCTAGTCAGTCAGTTACAGTAATGTCAGCAGTAGTAGGCTAGTCAGTAAGTTACAGAAATAATGTCGAATTATGCTACCCTTGATATTTTAATTAAAGATAATATAATAGGGTATCAAACCATAAGTATTGATATAATATTATGAGATTTTGCAATGGGAGCATCATGTGATAAGGGACACAGTTTTTTTTTCATAAATTTGATAAATAGCATGAAACCTTGCTCCACATATTTTTCTTTTTAATTAAAAGAATGACACAAATATTATATTTCTGTGAAACATATACTGTTATGGGAAATACACCATTTAAAAACCATTTGTGCCACGGTAGCATTTTTCGACAAGGCAGCATAAATCGAGAGAACACCGGGACTACCTCAACCTTCACCAGGCACCTGGAGCATAAACACCCTGAAAGGTAAGCTAGCCAGTAGCCATCTACCCATCTTCAAACTCTTTTACCTACCGTTCCAACCTCAGATGACCAGATCACGTATATGTATTATTGTTATTTATCATGTGTTCTTCTCACACGTGCAGTATAAATGATTTAGGGACAGATTTTTTTTTGCAAGCTTCTCTGCAGACAACATTTCTGGTGAAGAGTGTAACTACATGCTAAGTACAGGTAGCTAGCTCTATCAGTGGCAAGATGTCATAAGTACTTGTCCTTATTCTTATTAATGCACAATTTAATGTGCAGTTTGCATTTGTACATAGTATTTGCAGTTTGCATTTGATTCATGTGACTGTGCCCATGTCTTTATATTGTTTGATTACAGTATTTTACTTAAATTGCTGTTGTTTGACTAAATAAATGTGACCACTGACTTTTAAATAACATCTGCATATCACGTTGCGTTGACTTAACAGGCCTAATCCATTTCAGGGAAGTTGATATCATACGGTGTAATTTGGCTAGTACTACTACAATGGGACATGATGCAATTTCAAGTGTATAATTGTGTATCTTCAATTTGATGTTACAAATTCATCTACAAATTAAGTATAATTGAAATCAGTTACATATTTCCCATTGTTTAGACAGTTGTTGGAGGTGTTAGCTGTTTTGTCAGATGACTTTGAGAGCAGTCAGTACCCGTCATGTCAGTCCTCAACAGCACACAAAAGTTAAGGGAGTCTTTTTTTTTTTTTGGTCTCGGTCTCGGTCTCGGTCTTGGTCTCACCTCGACTTTGTCTTGGTCTTGACTCGGTCTGTCTTGGTCTTAGTCTTGGTCTTGTCTTGGTCTCGATACCCTCTGGTCTTAGTAGTGTCTTGGTCTTGGTTTAGGTGGTCTTGACTACAAGTCTACCTCAATTTATCCCTCTCTCTTTCCCTTCTTCCCTCCATTCCCTCTACCTTGTCACCTTGCATCACTCTCTCCCTTGACTTCTTTCCTGGCTGACTGTTTTGAGCAGAAATAAAGAAATGAAATTGACTAAAGAGTCAAACAAACACACACACACACAAAAAGAGGAAAATTGTTCATTCCAATTACACACAAAACTATTTCTGTCATAGCAAGAGGCACCTGAAATGGCATAATTAAATATGCAGATGAGGCAATGAAATATTGACGATGAGTCAGAAATGGGCACTTAATGACCTGTAACTCAGGCATAGCTGAACACTGTAGGTGTTTTTCTCAAACACACACACACACACACACACACACTCAACTCTCTAGACTTACACACAATGAGTCATCCACTGTGCTAATGGTGCTTCATGTACAGAGAGGAGATCAGAATTAAACTGTCAGTCAAGTCTTTCAGAAATAGTCACAACACAAATGCCGGCCAACAAGAGGAGACGTGATGGACGTTTCGATCTGACAATACTCATCATTACGCACCAAATACTACTTTCTCCGTTAAGGCGCTGAGTTCCTGACAGTCACTTCTTGACTCTTTTGTTAGAAAAATCCTTCCACAACTTCCTCAAATGTAGGCTGAACTAACTCTGCCAAGATGAAGTGTTTTAATGAACTGATCAATCATAAAATACAATTATGGTCATTTAGTTACATTTTCAGTCAGTCCGTTACACAGGCCATTAAACAGCCAGCAGTTACCCCTTCACCCAGTCATGTGGCCAAGTTATCTAGTCATCCAGTCATTTAGTAAACCACTGACCCAGTCATTCATTTATTCACTATGTCATGCAGAACTACTCACCCCGTCATTCATTTATCTATTGATCCATTTTGACTTTCAGTTTTTTAATTACTGCTCATTCAGTTAGCCACTCACCCACTCATTCAATTACCCACTCACTCTTTCATATATTTACCCACTTTCTGAGTCATTCAGTTACCCAGTCACCCCATCATTCATTTACCCACTCTCCCACTCATTCAATTACCCACTCACACTTCCATCCATTTACCAACTCGCCCACTCATTCAGTTACCCACTGACTCGTTCATCCTTTTACTCACTCTCTGAGTCATTCAGTTACCCACTCATGTTTTCATTTATTTGCTCACTCTCCCACTCATTCAGTTACCCACTCATGTTTTCATTTATTTGCTCACTCTCCCACTCATTCAGTTACCCACTCACATATTCATCCATTTGCCCACTCTTCCAGTCATTCTGGTACCCACTCACCCTTTCATCTTTTTACTCACGCTCCCATTTACCCGCTCACACTTTTATTCATTTACCCACTCCGAGTCATTCATTTATCCAATTGATTGGCATTGGATTATATGTGCCGCATGAGAGAGAAAGAAATGATTTAAAAAAAACAAAAAAACAAAACTGGAATATCCTGGACATCAGTCTTGAGTCAATCAAACGATAATCTCCACGTGACAAAAGCTCAACAAGTCCAACAAACAAGCAGGTCAAACAATTCTCACATTCAACAGAGCCACCCAACCCACACACGAAAAGGGGCATTAAATGAGAAAATGAAGGTAACTCACGTTAACTAGAGAAGGCACAAACGGGTGAACTCTGAACGAGCCACAAACTTCTGCTGTAGTCTGTGCAACTGCTTCAGAGCTACAGCGTTTGCCAGCAGGGAGACGGTCAGGTGGCAGGTGGGCGTGGTCAGGTGGCAGGTACAACCCTCCCCACCACAGTGCCGTGCAGGTACAATACACCACTTCCACCACACGAGGGAGCCATACAAAAAATGATCATGAGCTCATGAACACACCAACAATATGTCAGGGTATCAGGGAGTCCTTTAAGTCGTTAAGTTTTTTAATAAATCTATACTGTGGTTGTAACAAAAGAAATATTTGCAATTAGTTTGGGGCTTATTTATAATTACTGGTTTTTATGATGATACAAAGCAGGTATTAAAGATTCAGAGCAAGGTAATGAAATGAGGTACCATTGAACACCAGGTACCGGTACCGATATCAGTTCAGATGTGAAAGGTACCCAACCTTAATGGTGACACCAGATGGACCGTTTTCCCACTGTTTTAAACAGACAACTTTTGTTGTCATCCACATAACGTGGCATTTTTTTAAACATTCAGAACAAATGCGAACCGTGTTGCTACATCGCCAACTAATAGCTAATTTCTGCTAGAAAGTTTCTAACCTCCCATGGAATTAGCCTCAACAAGGGACAAATCAGCTGTAGCTAGCTAGCAATTTGTTATGTTTACTGTATGCTATAATGCACTGCCTTATTGCTATATTTCGACAACAAACCTTATGGTCTCAAAGTTACTTTACGAGTAAATTTTAGGAGAAAAATATGCTTATAATATCCACTTTTACCCTGTCATTCAGTTACAGTCAACCAGTCCTTCAGCTACCCACTCACCAAGTCATTAAATTAGCTTTCCTCACAGATTTTTTGTAAGCAAACTTTAGTGTTACATTTACATGTTATATATACCATCCTCTCTACCAAAACGCTAGACATGAAGTGTGAGAAAACTGCTTTACACACCTTCAAGTTACACAGATGAGATCATCATCTTGACTGAACATTTGCATATTTTTTATGCCATCAGATGACATTATATGCAATATGGCTGGGAAACAATCTCCACCCAACAATATATGTACCACATGTTCAGATATAGCACACACGCACGCACACACACACACGCACACCGCCTACACACACTTCCCATAAGCCTGTCAGGTAGGAGCTGTCTGAATGCACAATGCATCACCTTCTGTCCTCCTTTCACACATACGCTAACAATGTGTGTGTGTGTGTATGTGTGTGTGTTTGTGTGTTTGTATGTGTTTGTGTGGGGGTAACATTCACTGACGATTGCAAGAAAGTCATGTTCAATGCCACATCTCAGAGTAACTAAGATAGAAATGCTATTTATGCACCTTGAATTTGACTAGGTTTTCGGTGGCGCACTTCTGGGCCAAGCTTAGGCCGATCACCACAATCCGTTAAGCGAGGCTTTATTTGTCTAGTCGTTTTCACATTCCATACATTCACACAAAATGTTGGAACGTAAAAAGAATTTTCCAAACTGAAAACTAGATCTAATCCTAATCCAAACCTCAGTGATCAAACAAAACTGTTCTTGCTGCTTTCGTTCATATTACAGAACATTTTCACATGAATATATTTTAGGTTTTTCAGCCGTTTTAATTCATAAATATATTAAACACATTCTTATGACTATACACACACACACACACACACAAACAGTGTTTGTTATCATTTCCACCATCGTGTTTACCTTATTTGCACAATAATTGGGTGGTGAATAATAATCTGATCTCGATCATAATACAGCTCTCATTCATTAGCATGAAAACAAGTGCCGATTTATTGTTCGTCGGAGTCATTTGCATAACGATCGCCATAGCGAACCTGAAACTGATATGGTTTCCGTGGTGACACCAGTCGGACCGTTTTAAACAGACAACTTTTGTTGTCATCCGCATAATGTGGCATTAAGAACAAATGCAACGGTGTTGCTAGATCGCCAACTAATAGTTAGTTTCTGCTAGAAAATTTCTTAGCTATCACCATGTTGCTAAAGCTAACTTCCCATGGAATTAGCCTCAACAAGGGACAATCAGCTGTAGCTAGCTAGCCATTTAATATGTTTACTATATGCTATAATGCACTGCCCTATTGCTTCGTTTCGACAGCAAACTATATGGTCTTAAAGTTACTTTACAAGTAAATTTTCGGACAAAAATATGCTTAGAATTACAGAAAATTCCATCCTGTTTAATTTGTTTAATTTTTACAGTATTTATTCCAGATGTGAAGACACTCAAACGATAGAACTGGGGACAAGACCACCTAAACTGAGACCAAGACAAGACCAGGGTGTCGAAACCGAGACGAGACCTTTCCATTTGTGAGTTGTGAGTAATGTAATTAACGTCTTTTTACGCAAGTACTTGTTTTTGTGCATGGAATTACTCAGAAATAATTTCACGTCCAGAGGAGTGAATGTAATGTCCGGTAAGGTCAAAGTCTTGTGATTCTGACGGCATGTGTGTGTGTTTTCTGTAAGTTAAAGGGATTCTGAGTTATTAAACAGTGCAAAATACCTGCGTCTGTCTCAAAGAGTTTAAATAGTAATATTCACACAGTTGTGGTCTCGGCTGGTCTCCAAATAAAATCCTGAGTCCTCTTTGTCCGAGTTCATGACAAGACCGAGTACAAATACGACCGATTATGAGACAAAACCGAGACTTTTAAAAACTGGTCTCCAGTCTCCCGACACTATCACTAGCAATCATCCTGTCTTATTCCATGTTTATTCACACACTTCACAGCTATTAGAAACCGTTGGGCTTGACAGACCATTATCACCTCTTAAACTGTCTAGTCACTTTGTTCTTCTTTTCCAAATACGGATCAATCGCACCTGTAAAATTGTAATCATAACTGTTCCATTAGACTCAAGTACAAAATTCTTGTCTCAGGCCATTACTATGATTTTCCACCAAATTGCTCTTTCTTGAGGCCTCTCAACACACTGCAAGTGGCTGTCATCTTTCTGTAAATTTATGTTATATATTGAAAATTAAACTGATCTGTGTGTTAGGTTCTCTGCTAGAGATTCGTCACTGCTGCCTGGAGACTCTTTAACAATAAGGTCTACATATTCATGCTTTAAATGTTGTGTGTGCGCGCGCGTGTGTGTGTGTGTGTGTGCACTCCACTAATTACTGTAGGGTGTAATTTCAGCCGACAGCCCCTCAGCAGCAAGGCAATCACACTCACACACACACACTACTAAACAACAGTTAGTCAGTGGCAGGACAGAGCTCTCAGGAAACACTGAGTCTGCAGATCAGGTGCCTCCTAGTAATGCTTCTACAAAGTGCTCATCGTTCTCTCCCATTCCCAGGTTGACTTGGGGGTTGTTGGTATCCTAATGGTTAATGGAAGTTTTTTGTCCATCGTTTAGAGAGGTGCCGTTTCACTTCAAGTTTTTTTTTTGAGGTACCTTTTGCAAGGTACCAACCTTTAGAGTACAGGGTTGATCAGTCTGAAGGTTGCCATTTCAGACCCTGGAACAGTTAAACATATCACTGAGGTACTATTTGCAAGATACCAACTCCTAAAATTGGAGGGTGTAAAATTATCTCACAATCGAGATCTATTCAGATTTGATCAAAGTTCCACTCTCACAATTTCAAATCCAGTTGCCGTTCCAAATCGTGACATGGAGGAAATTATCACTGAGGTACCATCTGCAAGCTATAGACCCCGAGGCTTTGCTCTTGAGCAAGGTGCTGACTTCATGGTGCTCCCAGGGCCTGAATGGAATTGCCGCCCACTACTCGAAACTAAAACAATCCTAAAATCCAAGGGAGTAAAATGGACTCACACACAAGGTCTACCCAGATTTCATCATTCAGGACGTAGGGCCTTAACTGGACTTTGGTTCTGACCAAGAAAGTCGCAAAAAAGGTCTGAAGAGGAACTGGTGCATGTCCAAGACTGTAAAGACTTCTTACGTGTTATGCATTGGCAGGTTAATTCGTTTTATATCGAGGGTTAAACGCAAGCACAGGGGCGTCATCATGACGAGAAGCAGGAAAAGAAAGAGTAGGTGTAGGAGGAAGAGGAGAAAGAGGGATCATGATTCCTTCTCTCCGGAGGGGTCATTTCGTAGCCGCGGCACAGGGAGGCCTGCTAGGTAACACGGATTTCAGCTTTCAAAACGGATGCGTAATTGCAGCTGACGGTGGAGTAATAAAGCGCTGCGCTCCAGACACAGGACTCTCTCTCTACAGACGGCTAATTAAATAATGACCGGAGAGGACCAGAGGTTCACCTCTCTGTTTTCACACATAGGTGGAATCTATCCCTCTCTCTTTCCCTTTATGCGACACGGCTGACTGGTCACACAGGGCATGACAGTGCAGCAGGAAATGAATAGGATTCTGCCTCTCATTCATTTATTCATTCACTCACTCACTCACTCTCTTCTCCCCCTTACTCTTTTATTGTCACAGAAATGGAAAAAAAGCTCTCTCTATCACTCTCTCTCTTCCTCATCCACTTATTCATTGTTTTCCTCCTCTATCTCCCCTCGCTCAATCCCTCATTCTTTCCCTCACTCCTTCACTCACAATATCCTGCTCTTCTTCTCCCTTTCCCACTCACTCATTCACTCCTTCTCTTTTTTACTCGCTCCCCGCTTCACTCAATCCCTTATTCACTTATTCACTCAAGCGATATCCTGCTCTTCTTCTCTCTTCCCCCCCT
>JAVGVS010000670.1:0-40000 GCA_032718565.1 Distichodus sexfasciatus | reverse complement strand
TCCATTAAGAGCCTCACACACCTCGAGGGTCACTCACACCAAAAGACACACACACTTACATACACTCTCCGACTGGCCCCGGACCCCTCCACCCAGAGGACCCTCGGGACCCCTTCACCGGCCAACTCTGCACTCCTTTATTTTACTCAAAAGCCTCAAAGGAAAGATATTTCGACACAGACAGAATATTTAAGATTTAGTAATGAACATTAATCTTTTCATTGAAACATCTATCTATCTATCCATCTATCTATTTATCATTTATCTATCTATCTATCTATCTATCTATCTATCTATCTATCTATCTATCTATCTATCTCCATCCCTCCGCCTCTCTCTACCTCTCTCTCTCTCCTTATCTAACTATCTATCCCTCTTTTACTGTTTATTGATCAGTTTCTCTCTATTTCTTCCCCTTTCTTTACCCCCATTCTCTCCCTCTATCTATCTGTCTATCTATCTATCTGTCTGCTCTTCTCATTACTCTTTACATGTATCTGGCATCATCACTCTCTCTCTCTTCTTCTCCTTCCTTTTTCTTCACTCTCACTCTCTTTCTTTAAAAACCCTAACCCTTTCTCTCATTCTCTCTTTCTTCCCTTCCCTCTCTTCCCTCATACTCTCTCCCATCATTCTTTTCTCTCCCTTTTCTCTTCACAAGCTTCTCTCTCTATCTACCGTCCCATCTCTCCTTCTCCCCCACTCTCTTTCTTTCTTAAAAACACACACACTTCTTTCAGCTCTCTTTGCTAAGCTCAGCAGAGACACGTCATCCTCTTATTTAACAACGCTGTGTGAGCAGAGGTCGCTCCTGCCTCACCTCCGCACCGGGAGCTTAATTACACACACCAGAGTGTGCGTATCGGTGTGTGTGTGTTTCGCAGCTCTCATAGCCATGCACGGCCTGTAGCAGGTGTGGAGGACGAAGCACACTCTGGGGATTTCAACATTGCTGCTGCATTAAAAACATGTCTTTTTCCTCACTACTCACTCCTTCCATTCTTCCTCCTCTTCCCTTGTTCCTCCTCCTCTTTACCACCGTGTCCCACAGCAGTGAATGCCCCGTGTGACTCCTCTACACTTCCACTACACCTTATCTGCCTGTTAATGATGCACGAAAGTGTAATTACTCTAAAGCAAAAGGCAAGAATCATGACGTGGGTTCAAATGAGGGGGGGGGAGGAGGGAGAGAGAGATGGAGATGAGGGAGGGACAGATAGGGAATAAACTCTTGGAACCCCTCAGACTGGAAACAAACTGCAGCAGAAAACCCTAATCTGGAGTTTTAATAACTGGTATATAAAAATATTTATCATCTCCTTAAAACAGGCTTCACGCAATTTTTATAAACACACTACTAATCTTTCATCTTAGAACTTAACAAGAAGTGCGTTAAAGTCCAAAAACGCATCAAAATTCCCAGGCACGCTCCTTTATTTTTCTCACTTAAACCTCCTTTCACATTGCCCTCGTCGATTCCCCGTAAAACCCCCAGCCCTTGAAAATCCTGCATCCATCGATTCCGTATCTGAGAAAGCGCATCTTCGGGAATCGCCGGCGTTTCTGAAAAGAAGCGAGCCAACGTCCGTCGATAGCCGTCTGAGACCTGGAAGGCCTGCGCTCAGAATAATAAGTGTGATTTTTAATGACAAGGTCGGATAATGAGCAAGGGAAAGGTCTCGGCTCAGCATGCGCAAACTGTAACGGAACGCCAGCGGATCGGTGAGTCATCATCCTCATTGTCCTCCTCCAACGTGACAAAATGTTTATGGGAAAGTTTGATGAGTCAACAGAAGACGGTTTTGTACGCCACAATTTTGCGACATCGACATGACCGTTGATTAGGAACCCAAATTTCATAGAGGTGACCACTAAAATTGAGGTACTGGCATTCTGATTAACGTTAACATAATGGTTAACATTTAGCTCATGTGTGTTTCGCTCTCAGCTCCCGTGCTATTAGAGTCAGTGTGGAGCTCAGCACCCATATAGCACCAACCGCTAGCCTTATTAGTTAAACGCAGCTCCCTTCCCTGTAATGTTTAGCCTTGGAAAGGTCAGAATGACCGCCGGCCCCCAAAAGAAGCTCAGCTGGGTGGGAAGTTGCTGAGCTGTAACCATGACACCGGACGTCCGCAGCAGTTAGGCAGCACCCCGGAGACCTTGGTCCAAATGGTGCAGTGTAAGGCAATTTATCAGCTTGTCTGATGCATATCGGCCTTCAGTCGTTTAGCACTACTTCAGTCGAGCGTATGCATCTTCACATCCAAACTGCTTCGTAAATGTTTGGGGCGCAACAGTAAGTTGTCTGCGGGAACATGCTGAAATTGCAACACGCAATGTTGGTTGATGCTGGTTTTATCTAACGTTAAGCTGCAAGAATATACTCTTTATTAAAGTCGGTAACAGTCTCAGAAATCCCATATCGCACAGCCCTTACCAATCACGGGAACACATGCAAACTGCAGGTAAAGTTCCTGCCCTTTCAGGCGCTGTCCGTTTCAGCACTACTTCAGTTGTAGGGCAGTTGGTAGCGTAACGGTTAGGGGGTTCGCACTCTGACCCAAAGGTCACCGGTTTGAATCCCGGTATCACTGAGGTACTCCTGAGCAAGGTACCGTCCCCAAGCACTGTTCCCTGGGCACTGCTCATGTCAGCTACCAAATGCTCCTTAATGGATGGGTCAAGTTCAGAAGTCACATTTCATTGTGGTGCACTGTGCTGAGGTGTGGTGTGTTCACCATGAGAAACAATCACTCACTTTCAAAGTAATGCTGAAAGGAACATCTCTTTTGTCCTGTCACGGGAGTAGGAGTCAAGTTGAACCAGCAGCCAACCATTGCAGGTAGCAATTTCCGCCCATTCCTATGTGCCTCCAGTGAAGAGGAAAGTAAACCGCATCCAGAGTCGTCACACCTTGATGGCCAGAAATTATTGAATGACCTAAAATTCTGGATTCTATTCTTGACTCCCACAATCGATTCTTCTTAGCCCTGACTTTCTAAGCACACCTCCCAAATCAGACCTTGCACTCATCTTCTTCCCTGACATAGCTTCCCGTTCCCGTGCGAGGTTGTGCGCTAGTGGGCGAGCTTCAAGTTCATGGCCAAGTTCTAGAGAGTTGGCCAAACGCCACGGCAACGACACGACAGTGATCACAGCTTCAAATTGGACCAGATGGCTGGGAGTGAGAGGAGCCAAGTATTGTGGTGAGTCATAAACATGTAAGTGCACATATTGGTAGGGATATTTATGAACTGGCGGGCACTTTTTACGAGATCTACACCTGAGATCTTGTAGCTTCACCTCTGTGTACTTCAGATCGTAAAGTTCATCTGGTGGAGTGTATAGTTTAAGTGAGTTGTTATTTGTAGCTGTGGACACCACAATGAAATGTGACCCCCACATTTGACCCATCCATGAAGATCCATGCAATGGACAGCATCCGGAGAGCAGTCCTTGGCGACAGCACCTTGCTCATGAGTTCCTCAGTAGTACCTTCACCTGTCCGGGATTCCTTCCTGGTGACCTTCTGATCAGGGGGCCAATTTCCTAACCTTTTAAAGGAGAAGTAGGAAGCTTTTGGCAGCGCCTTGGGGATGGTACATTGCTCATGAGTGGCACCTTTACTGGTTCAGGTAAATTTTTTCCAGTTGCTAATTAACCGAACAGGCATGGGCCAACGTGCAAGCTTGAGACACCTCGTTTCTCATTCCGAGCGCCTTGTAAGCTCAGCCCAAAGTTGCCTTTGAATCAAAAGGGACTTTGAAGAGCCAAGTCAAAGTGAAAAGTGTCTTTTGAATGCGAGGGGGGGAAAAAACACTGGCACTGCAGAACGGCTGGGTTTTTGAGAATATCACGCATGATGACGTGAGGTAAAGAGTTTTTTACTGATGTTCCTCCAGGACAAAAACATGGAAAAAATTAGGTCTCGGTAGGTTAGTTAGGTCCTTCAATTGACAACATTAATAACTAGACATAAAATTTAACAGTAACCTAGTGCTGGGCACACACAAAAAAGTACATATGAAAATGTTTTGACAAAAAATCTCATCTTTTAAAGGGCAATCAGGTCCTTGAAAATGCTTTAAAAAGATGGCTAGGTCTATCCTCCAGGCTTTATCTAAGCACACACACACACACACACATACAGGACTATCATTGCTATCAGGAAAGAGCCTCACAATGAGCAGCCGAGCTGAGACAGACTGATATGAACAGAGGGAGAAAGGAGGGGGAAGAGGTGTGTGTGTTTGTGTGTGTGTGTGTGTGTGTGTGTGTGTCTACGCTTGGCTAAAGCCTGGGGGGAAAGACATGGTTGTTTTTGAAGAAAGGACAAATTTCAAGCACAGGTCAATTCCGAATGAGACACAGCAACGGAACAAACATGACTTTTCCTTTTCCCGTCCCGATTTTGGTACTACAATATAAAAATATTTCTACCAGTGACACTACAATAGTAACCTTATTATCCATAAAAATACATAAAAAGTCAAATATTTCTCTAAAAAATCTTCATCTGATGCAATAACGTGCTAACCATAGCGACCGTCAGTCTTACAGTCTTCCTCGCAAACTTTGTTGGAAAAAATGTGGCTTTGTATATCGAGAATCGTATCGGAACATTGCCTAAAGTTGTGCATGTTTATAATCGACGGCCTCACAGTCAATCAGTGAAGTAATGAGGAGTGGAGAGGAAGCGAGAGAGAGAAAGAGAGGTGAAGAAAATTACGTTCCTAATGGTGCAATTAGCAATTCAATCCATATGAAAATGAGCTAAGTCCCCCCCAGGCTTGCGTGTGTATGCAAATAAAGAGAGAATTTTTGTGGGAAGGAACAGCGATGCGGCGATTCCGTCAAAACATCCAAGGAAGCGTAGCAAGGAGCCGAGTCGCTTCACAGTGACCCTGGCGATTAGGGAGCGTGTCTGATTCCGCTAATAACCTCCTCCTACTGCGTCTAACTATCACTAATCAAACACTATAATCAGAGCCTCGGCCTCCAGCCCGTCGTGCTACAATTAACTTCTGGCTGCTTTCGCTTTGACAAAAATATTGGAACCACCTTCATGCTAATTATAGGGGAAGGCAGGGAGCAAAAAGGAACGCAGCCCGGAACAAGTATCATCCATAATCTCCAGTTATAACATACATTTATACACACACACATACACACACACACACAAGTGTATAAACACACACACACATACGAGTGTATAAACCATACACAAGAGTACAATCATACACATATACAAGTGTAGAAACATATATGAGTATATAAACACACACACAAGTGTATAATAAACACACACAAGTGTATAAACACACACACGTGTATAAACACACACACGTGTATAAACACACACACACAAGTGTATAATAGCACACACAAGTGTATAAACACACACACACACGTGTATAAACACACATACAAATGTATAACCACACAAGTGTATAAACACACACACGTGTATAAACACACACACGTGTATAAACACACACACACGTATAAACACACACACACAAGTGTATAATAGCACACACAAGTGTATAAACACACACACGTGTATAAACACACATACAAATGTATAACCACACACGTGTATAAACACACACACGTGTATAAACACACACACGTGTATAAACACACACACACAAGTGTATAATAACACACACAAGTGTATAAACACACACACACACGTGTATAAACACACATACAAATGTATAACCACACAAGTGTATAAACACACACACGTGTATAAACACACACACACACGTGTATAAACACACATACAAATGTATAACCACACAAGTGTATAAACACACACACGTGTATAAACACACACACACAAGTGTATAATAGCACACACAAGTGTATAAGCACACACACACACGTGTATAAACACACATACAAATGTATAACCACACACGTGTATAAACACACACACGTGTATAAACACACACACGTGTATAAACACACACACACAAGTGTATAATAGCACACACAAGTGTATAAACACACACACACACGTGTATAAACACACATACAAATGTATAACCACACAAGTGTATAAACACACGCAAAGGAGTATAAACACATACACAAATGTATAAATACACGCGTGTATTTAAGTGTATATTTAAGTGTATACACACACACACGAGTGTAAAAACATATGATGGAACAAAATAAACACACATTTGTATTCTGTACATAGACACAATATATGAGCACACACTTTAAGGTTGGCCTTGATTTTTTGAACAAACAAATGAATAAATGTTCTATAATGTTCCTCTCAGACGCTGTTTTCCTGATAAAGATTTCCTGTAATTTACACTTTTAACCGCACAACTCATATCCACAACCAGTCATCATTATCCATTCAAACCAGAACACACACACATTTACACACACACACAGCATGCATATTTTCATCAGCGCACATGCACGCACACGCACGCACACACGACAGTCACAATTTAGTGTCATTAAAGGTTCATTTGCAGGTTGTCGAGCCACTACAGCTCCAAGCTGAAGGTCAATGCTGAGAGCTGTTACTCTCACAGCGATTACGCACATTCTACTAATATTAACACACTGGCTGAGCTACGGACACTAACACATGTCTGGTGAAGGGTAAAAGAAAATATGTTAAAAAGGTCAGGGTTAGGGTTATTAAAATCATGAAATCATAAAAAAAGATTAGATCATTTACTGGAAGTAAAACATACTCTACATTAGGGTTTAAGATCGATACCTATTTCAGTATTTGAAGTTTATTAGAAAATTTGACATACTACTACACCTGAACAAAAATTATGTCATATGAAGGGAAATATTTACCGTTTTAATTTTAATGATGATGACAGCATCAGCAATTTACTCAAACTTTAAAATGAGATGTTCTAATAGTTTAAAATATCTGGTTTTCATGAGCGTAATCATCAATATAAAAACACCTTATTACAGTAAATATGAAAGTTCACCTTTTTTACAACAAATGTCAAAAACTAACTGCCTTTTTCATATTTTGATTTTTTGAGGGGTTTTTTTTTTTTTTTTGGTGGATAAGGGAGGGGCCAAAACTACACTATGTATGTGAGGGAGGGGCCAAAACTATACTGTGTGTATAAGGGAGGGGCCAAAACTACACTGTGTGGATTAGAGAGGGGCCAAAACTACATTATGTGGATTAGGGAGGGGCCAAACCTACACTATGTATATGAGGGAGGGGCCAAAACTACACTCTGTGGATTAAAGAGGGGCCAAAACTACACTCTGTGGATTAGGGAGGGGCCAAAACTACACTAAAATAAACTGACCACTCCAAACGAAAGTCTTAACACTCTTAATTTTGGACTGAATAAAGCCACCAGCAAATGACACTGTGCCCGAGATGATGAATTATTAATTAAGAAAATAATTTAGGGCCCGGCCACCTGAAACTGACCTTTGAAAATCTGAATCAGAGTCCCAAGCTACTGAGACTCTGACTTCACCTTTCTAGGAGCTTACTCTCTTTTCCTCATGCCACCATTGTTTTCTGATTCTCTCTGAGATAATCCAAATTTTCTTCCTCCCACGCCCTCACACTCTTTGTGTTGGTGGACCATCTGCCACTCCGTGCATCTCTGACCTCCAAAAACAGAGAGCAGCAAGGGGGAAAGAGAGACAGAGAGAACTGATTCCAGCAGAGTCTAACAAGCTCTTGCCATCTTAGCACCTCCCTCAGTGTGACAAACACACACCTCTAAGTCTGTACCTCACACACACACACACAGCACTCCATGAAACAGGTGATGCTTATCATCCTGAACATCTGCTATATACAGTATATGCACATATGCATCTACATATATGCCTGTCTAAGTGTGTGTGTGTGTATATGTGTGTGTCAGGTTTTTAGATAAGATGAGAAGTTTTCCCTAATGCCCACGCAAACACACACCTCCACACTCACATATTCAGTGTCATTTATAAAGCTTTCAGATCCAAAACACACACAACAAAGTCCAGAAGTCCATGTTATGAGTCACTGGCTTTAAACGTATCTGACTGACAGGAGACGGGGGTCTCGGGGGCCGGAGATGTAAGTCATCGGTTAGAGGGGATAAACGACCGATGGTGACAGATTTAAAACAGGATGACAGGGACAAAGAGAGGAAGACAGTAGAGGAGAGAGATATATACTGAAAGAACAGAATGAGAGAGGATGGTAGGGCCAAAAAACTACACTATATGCTGTATTTTCTACAATATGTGCAATAGGGAGGGGCCAAAAGTACACTATGTGGGAAAGGAGGGGCCAAAACTACTCTATGTGTATTAGGGTGGGGCCAAAAGTACACTATGTGGGCAGGAAGGGGCTAAAACTACAGTATGTGCAATAGTAAGGTGCCAAAACAGTTTGCATTAGTAAAAACCGAGCGCTACTACGTGGTGTGTTGGTGCGTGTTAGTCGGACACTGGACTGCGCAGGTTAGCGTAAGCGTGAGTGGCAGAACCCAAGCGTTAACCTCGGCAATAAAGTCAGCACTGCAGGTTTTGGGGAACATATTAAGACGTTCCATTTATGTTAATCACCTCTCGCTAAACGAATTCAATTAAGCCAGACGACACCCCCACCCATCTTCTGCTACCCTGTCATTGACCTGGAGAGCTAATTAATAACCGTCCCTCATCTCCACATCACACACACTCAACACACACACACTCGAAAAATATGACACATACAACAAGCTAATTGGATAAATAAACAGATCAATCACATGCATCCAGGTTCGCTTCCTGTCTCGTTAAGGCTGGGTGTTGATGAGGGTGGGCGGGTTTAACAGTGGCAGGGGGAGTGCCATCAGCACCTCAAAGCTCAATTAGCGTGCAAAGGGCAATTAACAACGTCCCTATGACGTCCACCACCCAACACACACACACACACACACAAGCCCACAACCAGCAAGAGGCAAACACACACACATGGCAAAGTGAGAGTCTGGTATTCAGGATGAATTAGATGTTAAAAAAGATTAAAAATGAAAAGTAATGGTATTTTTGTACAACTTTCCATTAGGGAATTTCAAGATATAGTATTTACATAATTTCCATTAGAGACTTCATCGGAATGCCAGTAAAAAAAAAAAAAAGGAACTGAACTGAAAATTGCAAGAATACTATCAAAAGTAATGGCATTTTTGTGATTTCCCATTTGAGAATTCTTAACACCACCATTAAAAGTAAAGTCATTTTTACGATTTATTAAGAAATTTGATAGAATACCATTAAATGTATTAATATTCTTGCAAATTGCAAATTTCTTAATGTTACTCTTGCAATTTTCCATTAGGAAATTCATAAGGACACTGGCATAATTAATGGTAACAATGTAAGAATGTAAGAATATCATTAAAATTAATTTAATGTAAATGTAATGGTATTCTTACAATTTGCATTAGGAAATTTGATGATACCAGTAAAAAGCAATGCTATTCATACAGATTCCTTAATGGAAAATCATAAGAATGTAGTTAAAAGTAACGGTATCTTTGCAATTTACCGTTAGGAAATTCATAAGCATACCAGTAAAAGTAATGGCAATCTTAATCTTATGGCAAAAGTAATCTTATGATTTTCCATTAAGGAACAGAAAAATTAATGGTGTTCTTGCAATTTTCTATCAGGGATTTTGTCAGAATACCAGTACAAGTAATGGCATTCACACAAATTCCTCAATGGAAAATCTGAAGAAAACCACTAAAAGTAATGACATTATTGTGGTTTTCCATTAGGGAATTGTAATCTTACCATTTTCCAATGGGGACTTTGTCAGAATAACAGTAAAAGCAATGGCATTCATACAAACTCCCTAATGGAAAATCATAAAAATGAGTATATTATGGATGTCCATTAGTGTAACATTATATACATATAAGCAATAGTTTTATAAAATAAATGCTCCACAGTATTCACTTGCTACCTAGTGTAAATATTAATCGAGGTGTCTTTTTGATATCAAGGAAAAATTCTTCTCTTTTTAGGGTTTTTAGGGAAAGACGAAATAACAACCTCTTTTTAAGCAGATAACAAGCTGAAAAAGCAGCTAGCTGACAGATTTAATTAGAACTCCAACATCTTGCAATTAGCAAGATATTACTCGACAAATATCGTAACACCAGAGCTTTTGAGGCTTTAATTAAACTAAAATCTACACCTCACATATTTAAGAACGATGAACACGTTCAACTGGCTTGTGGATGTTTTTGGGGAATTTTCAACTGAAATCATGTCAGTTCTTGTTGTTGTTGTTGTTAGTATTGACTAGGCTAATTAGTAAGAAGAAATCACTGAATCCAAACTCATGGGAGTAAACAAATTTATGAGTTTTAACATAAATGTTCTAGAACAAAAGTCAACTTTAAAAGAGAAGTTGGTTATTATACACCATTTATAATTTAATATCTTTTAAATATCTGATTTGACAGCACTGTTAAACTTAATACTGACACCTAGTGGGCTGGATGTATGTTTATTTTAACAATAAATGTTGAAAACATAGCAGTCTCTGTTCAAGAGATCCTAAGTAAGGATACCTTTTGTGTTGAAAAGATTTCAAGTCAAAAATGTACCGACTGCATTTTTAAAGTGGTGCAAAACATGCCATGTCCAACAGGGGAATGGGGGTTGTGTGCTTGCTTCTTTCTAAAAAAATTCTTCCTTTGTTAAAATGCTAATAAAAAAACTCAAGTTTCTTTTGTGAAAGTACACAAGAGGAACACTGTGTGAAGGGAAGCTGGGAAATAAAGCGAAGAATGTCGGGTTGGGATCAAGATCTCGCAGTCCTAAGAGAGAAAAACACTAGGCGCCAGGGTGTGTGTGTGTGTGTCTGCACATATAAAACTCTTGGTGTCTTCAGCATTACACTTTGAATTTTTACACAGAATTGAATTTTAAAAAATATTCACAACGCAGACTTTCCCCAAACAGTCTGTACCATATTTTTAGCAGTGTAGCCCGACACACACACTTTATACACACACACACACACCTCGCTATACAATATATACGGTGGGACTTTACACCACAATTCTTTCTCAATAATATATTACAATAATCAATAGGGTTATACAGATACCATTTTTCCAAGTACCAAGTATGAATATGTACATTTTGGTACTTACTGATACTGAGTATTGCAGGTAAATCTATTAACTTATAATTAACCAAAAATGAATAGACAAACTGATTGTCATTGTGCCACTTGTTTGTCTACTCATGTAGTTTATATCTGATTGGCTGTTTTTATTGATCTAAGTCTAAACTGACAATATACAAATCTACTTTGTTGTACTTGTTAAAATGCTATTCAGCAAAGCTAAATATATTTGTTTTCTGAAATCGCAGTTTGAAAACAAGCGCAACACAATGGATTTTTATATTGGCAAATGAGAGTCAGATGTGGAACAACACATATTCCTGAAAATGAAATTTTTATATTTGTTAAACTACACTGTTGTTGTAAATAACGCCGGAAAAATTATTAGCTGGATATCATTCAATTTGAAAGTAGTACAACTATCAAAAGTGTAATTGGTTAAAAAATCTGATATCGTCCGGTCTCTATCAAGTCTCAATTTGTATTGGTAGTATTGTGCAGGAAGACTGACACCACACAATCCAAAGCACCATCTATGACTATCAAACATCTATTAAAATGAATAGTAATTATGGATATTTTAGCTTAACAATGTGTTCAAAATGTAATTACGAAATTAATAACTAATTCGTGATTGACCTATGATAGAGATTACAATGTGCACCATCAGTTGAATATGGTTATAGAATCGCTATCAATTGAACTTTTTAAATAAAAGAGTTCGCAAAAGGCCTCTGTGGATGTTGTACATGTGTCCACGTTCAACCGTCCAGAATAACCCCTGATGCTCAAAGAGAGATTGTGTCCAGTTGAGTCGAGAATATGACAAGCTATGATTTGCCAAATAGTATGAGAGGGGAGAATCCAGCAAGTTATTTTCCAATCATTCAAAAAGTATTGTTTAAGCTTATTCAAGCTTAAAATTGAATAAACAACTCAACCAATTATCAAACGACTTTCATTACAGAATCTTTCAAAATGATTCGAGCCACATCCCAACTCTAAACCCAACTCTAAACCCTAAACTGTAAAGGTGACAATGTAACCTTCGCAACTTGAACTAAGGATCTCACAATATTTACATTATATATCCATTATTGCCAATCAAACGTAACAGTGTTACTGTATATGTTATTGTGGAAATTCAGCTACATCCAATTTTGTGTTACTCTCACAAAACATGCCCTTAATATAAACCTGGACCAGGCATATTAAACAAAAATTAAGTGGAAGACACTTATACTTCTTACCCTCTGCAGAAATTTGGAGGATGAAGAGAAAGTGGGTGATATTTTTATTACTATACGCTTTAATATTTTATGAAGAAAAGTAGACGTGCAGTCTCAGTCTCCTGCATGCAATAAAACTTATTGTGCTTATTAAATAACACAATTTAAAGGCTTAATTTTAGTGTGTTTTGGTTCGTTACGAACGTACGAGTGCTTATTAAATTAGGCTTTGCGCATCCAAATCTAGGTGTCATTAAAACAAACATTCCTCGTTTTACGTATGTATTTGGACCGAAGTCACTTGTTTTCGATTTGGTTTGGTACGAACTCTAATGTTCACATTCATAAATCAAATTAAAGCAACTGACTTTGTTTTACAGTTAACGTTAATGTGAACGCAGCCCGCTCTGTCCTGAAGGAAATAAGTTTATTTCTAATTAAATACATTTATAAATAAATAAATGCGCAGCGAACCACTGTCGTGTCCTATGAACGTCGCCAAATGTACACTGAATGGACGCTCGCGCTGTGACCAAGTCTGGCGACGTTCATGATGCACAAACATCGTGGCCTGCGCACTTTAACAAGGTACACCAGACAAACAGCAATGAATAACTTTCATAACCCCACAGTCCCATCTTCATGAAATAAAAACTGCATGGGAACTTACCGAAGTTTGGTATATTTGTGCGTAGTCGCAAGCGGAGTCCGAAAAAGTTACAAAAGAAAAAGCTTTGTCTCAGTTTAATTCCAAAGGAATTTCGGCTGGGGCTTTAAGTCAGAGCGCTGTGCCAAACCGGATGTAAGCCAACAAGTGTGGCGGTCGCCCTGACGATATGTCTACATTTCAAAAACTCTATCAGTATTTTAGTTAAACTTATTTTATTTCGAGTCTGAAACTCTTAAACACGAATATTTGTTACTATACTTGTTTATTAGGTCATGTCTACACAAAACAACACCTTATGAGGGCCATTGTAAAATTACTGGAGCTGAAGGAAGGAGTAAAATTCCGAGAACAAAGTCAGAAATTCAGATATTAAAGTCGTCAATGTTTGAGGAAAATAATGTCAAATATTCTCTGAAACTGTAAAATCATGCATTTGTGAGGGGGGAAAAGTCAACGTTTTAGAGATTGAAGTTGGAAATTTACAAGAAAAAACCTACTCTGAAACTGTAAAATCCCATATTAGAGATTTTAAAAAAATGTTTAATAAGTTTAATTTTTGGAGAAACTCAGAGTTAAAGGTCTTGCTCAGGCGCTCAATGGTCGTAGTGCTGGAGATAGGATTTGAAGCCAAGATCATAATCAAAGAAACTCTTAAATTGGTGACTTTAATCTCAGACCTTTTCACTTTTTTCCTCACAATTTCACCTCCTCCAAAAGCGGCAATTATTATATTTTATATAGTAATCTACAATGGGCTTAATACGTCATCACACATTGCGATAAAAGTGATTGGTTTTTGCCAAATTTTCCCACTGTCCACAAAATGGAGCTCTTTAATGAGAGCAACACTTCCACTCTTAAGATCAATACACAAAGAAGCTACATCTTATTTTTGTTGCTGGTTACAAGCAGGAAACTCTAATTGTTCTCATTTTTTAATGCCTAATCCGCAAGAGAAAGGTGTTTGATCTAATGTAATTGACTCTGATTTAGGGGTGCTTGAACAAAGTACTCAAAAGTAATGAAGTAATGTTTTAACTTGTTAAGTGTTATTAATTTTATATGCAGAAATTACAAAATTTCTTCAGATGTTCTAGAATGATTCATTCTATTCAAATAGAGATATTTTGGTCATACGGTTTGAAAAATATCCTGTCTACTTTTAACAAAAACTTGTCTGTGATCAATTTTGCATATAGGCCCCATCATACATAATTTCATGCACCAAATTAATTTTACTCAGCTTTAATATGTACAGCAGCAAGTTGTAATCTTTCTACATATTCACTTAATTAGGTCAGTTTGGAATTAGTTCTAGTGTGTGTATTGGATTTAAAATGATTGGAGCCAAACTTTGGTCAGAACATTGACACACTGAGCCTGGATGTCACACTAATGTTTCTTTCAGTTAAATCTATCTCTGTATTGTATATCTACAACATTTTGGCCAACAAATTCAATGTTTTACCATCATTATGTTTAACTGTTTTAAAAAGCTTTTAAAATGTAATCTGTAGTGTCCTGGCGCTAAATATTTGTAATTTATTATTCATCCTGTCTCTATTTTTCCCATTTTTTATATTACATTATTAAAACTATATTAATTACAAACATTAACTATGAATTCACACACCTTCAGGGATCGTAATCTGACCTGTTGCCTTCGTCTCACCATCTAAAGGCCATCAGATCCACTTTTAGTAAGACTATTCTTATTCTACAACAGCTTGACACAAAAGGGCACCTTGTACATCAACAGAGTAATGTCCAATATCTTTTTTAAAAATGTGCAAAATATGACAATGGTTGCTGTGATTACATTTTAGACCGGGTGGGGAACAAATACAATTTCTGGACCAGGACCTCAATCTATTCTCATGAACGTTGCATGCTTTCAAACAGAAGAAAACCTGAAAGGGAATGGAGAGAACACATCAGCAAAGGAATATTAAAGAGCAGAGTAAATGAGTTTGATTCGTGCCGTGTTTGAGACCTCCGGCCTGTCAGCAGAACAACAACAAAAAGAGACTCCCATGAAATTATCCACCACCACTATAAGAGAGGTGAAAAAATCTCAATTTCCCCAAATCTTCTTACCAGACAATGGCTCGCTGCTGAAAAAGGGGAAAAGGGGGGGGGCATTTAAAAAGATAAAATCTCAGCGTTTTTCCCTCTAAAAAAGATGGTCAGGCAGATGGGGGAAAGGACACGCTTAACATTTTTATGGGATTATATTTATTCATTATGTTTCGAGAAGAGGGGAAGCCGTGGGCGACAGGGGCGAACGAGGAGCTGGACTGCAATGTGTGTGTGTGTGTGTGTGTGTGTGAGGGTTTGTGGAACACCCTTGGACCAGTGCGCTCTCTCACACACCTGACTGGCCATTGCAACCCAAAGCACACAGAAGTGCAGCAGGCCATAGACATATACACACACACGTGCCTTGGACGGGGACTGCAGCACAGTCCCGATCTGTCCTGCTGACGGTAAGCCTGCAGTGATTACAACAGACAGGCGAGGAGGAAAGGGGAAGACTGGAGACCCTGAGCAATTAAACAATTAATTAGGTGAAAACAAAAGGAATGAATTGGCTTCTCTTACCTAAGAATACCTGGTGTGGGAAATGTAACTGAATGTTATATATATACATATATATATATATTATATATATATATATATATATATATATATATATATATATACATGTGTGCAGTGTGTGTATATACAGATACCAGTTCTCCAGTGTCTCATTCCAAAAGCACCATCACTTTGGCACTAAATGTGAAAAACTCACTACTAAAGTACCACTGAGGTACTTGTGAGAACACTGTTCCAGACACTGTTCCCCGGGCGCTGGCCATGTCAGCTGCCCACCGCTACCCCTCACAGATGGGTCAGATGCATTTGTGTAGCACTTTGAACACACTCGCCAGTGTAAATTCTCCTCACACAATGTCTAATGTGAATTGAGTAGCGCCTAATATATACATAAACATATCAAAGCACACAAACCTTCATCATTCATTGCAAGGTTATCTCTATTAATGTAGCCATTAGAAGGCTGTTTAATCTGCCTAAAACTTCAACGGCGCTTTTTACATCAGGCTTTATGCGCCATGACTTTATGTACTTATCGACTCCAAGGCTTCTTGAGCAAGTCTGGGCGAGGGTGACCATAATCTACACTCTGTGTAGTAAACAGGAAAGACAGCGAAAACTACTCCGCAAATCGGAAACAAAGCCAGACTGAGCTGATTAATACGTCTAAATGCGCATGTGTGCAGAAGTAAAAGTTCACAAACTTACTGCATAGCATATGAATAGCTGTACAAAGTGATAGTTTGTATGTTGATACATGAATTCCTCCAAGAGCTTCATTACTTAAAATCAGAAAATAACATTCTAATCAACTATCCATATACAGTAAATGTGTTATGGGCAGAGTCTAGTACAGAATGAACACATTTTTTGACAGTTATATTTATATAGCACCACTTCAAGACACTGCATTATTTATTTAAAGCCCAGAATAAACAATTGATGAAAAAATCATGTTTTATTATACTTGTTTCGTAAAACTCTTGAGCTCCCCATGATAATGAAGCTTACCTGGTAACCTTCCCCTTTTTCGCTTTTTAATTTCATAAATAAAACTTGAAACTCATTCACGTTACAGACTAAAAGCTTTTACTTTGATTCATGCTCCTAAAGCTTAAAGTGTGAGTGTGTGTAGCTTTAAGCAAGGATCTAACTCAGGTGCAGTTTTTAGCCCAGCAGCTGTATGACTCATAACGGCACCTCTTTGGGATCCCATTTAAAAGGCCTGGGTTCATCAAGAAAACCTCCAGCTTGAAAGCGCTGGGCCACCAGCGTCAGGAGTTCGAGGTTCTGCTGCAAACAACATATAAGACCACGCCTTTTTCACCTTCTTTCCACGTTCTCATCCAGCCTGGGTCTATAAATGGAATTCGGCAGCACCTAGCAAGCAGTGCTTGGGGACAGTACCTTGCTCACATGTACCTCAGTGGTACCTTTACTGGTCTAGGACTTGAAATGGTTACCCCCGATCACGGAGCCAACTTCCTAACCGTTACGCCATCAACTGCCACATGAATTCTTGGAGCTGCTATAGGAGAATCCTTTTTAATTCTGCCAGAACCAAGCTATGATATGAACGACTGGAATGATCGTTTTGTTAGCACAATCATCATTAGGAGGAGTCTAAAGAAGCTGAGGATTCAAAATCTGCTGATTCAAAAGACACGTTCATGAAATGGAAGATCGAATTTTTTGTTAATTTTCTGAGTTTGCTTAGGAGCCTTTTGGGAATTGAAATACCATTTGTTGGATCACATTTCTCATCTACAGTTCCTAGAACCCTTCATGAAAGAATCCTTGGTGCTACAAAGTCTGAAGAACCATTTTGTTTAGAACAACAAAAGCCTGGAAAACCTTCATTTTGGGATCTATTTATCATATACAGCTTTAAGAACCGTTCATAAAGAATGCGTTTTGTGCTAGAAGTCTGAAAGAACCATTTTCTTGGGGTGCTAGGGTTGGTGCAACCTTTTACCACCAATTATGATAAAGATCACCAGTTAGGATCAAGGTGCTACAAAGTCTGTGGCCATAAACTTTTTATGCATGAGATTAATAATGTCTAAAAATCCTTTAACCACACCAGGTTATCATCCACAGCAAAAATCAAACATGAAATAGAGCCCAATTTCTTTGGTTAGCTCCAAAAATCACAGGATGACAAGAACCCCTTGATTAAATTTAAGAGACATTTTTGTTGTTGTAACAACTTCTGTAGAACCTCTTTGGGGGATTTGGGGTTCCACCAAGTCTAAAGAACCCTTTTTGGTACCCCAATTAGTATCTATAGCTTCAAAAAGATCCATGAACCAGAAGAACTATTCTTTTGGTTAGTGGCAAAAGTCTGAAGCATTTTCTTTTCAAGCCCCAAAATCCAAAAATTTCCCAGTACTACCCGTGAAATGGAAGAGCCATTTTTGTTGGTCTGTACATTTTTCACCCTAATTAACACAAATCCCAATTTCACCCCCAATTCAAGGACATTTAATGAAAAAAGATGAGTTACCACAAAGTCTGGAGACCCATTTCTCCATCCCGAATATCCAAGAACACATTTCATAAAATTGTAGGACCAATTCTTTGGATTTGGTACCAAAAAGTCCTGAAGAAGAACCTTTTTTGCCCCCGAGCACCACAACATCCAAACCCAGTTTAAACGCTCCTTCAAGGAACCAAAGCAAACACCCTTCAGGAACCTTCGCCTTTAAGAGTGCAGGTGCTATAAATCACCCCTCAGCATTTGTTTCCACGTTCCCTCTCTCTGCACTCACGACCCATTCCATTCAGAACCCAGCACGAAAAAGACACACATGTCCTTATGGAACAAATTAAGGAATTGAGCAGCATCCTCCCTCCCTCCTCCCGCCCCCCATCCATCCATCCATCCATCCATCATACCTGCCATATCAAGTAATAAGCTTTAGAAATGCTTTTTTTTGAGGTTATATATCGTTAGTAGAACACTGCAAAATGGGCATTTATATATATAAACAAGTATCACTGGGATGTTGCACCCTGTTGAAGAGGGGGCGGGGGGGCAATAGTCTGAAGGTAGATTTAAAATCTGGGGTGAAAGAGAGAGAAATGGTGTGATTTAGTCAGATATATAAAGAAAATAAGAGGAAGATGAAGAGAGAGAGAGAGAAGCGCAAATGTCCCAAAAATGCTCGTGTCCAGCGGAATGTGGTTCGGAGCTGTTAATTAATCATTTATTTAATCTATTCATTAATTAATTAGGGCTCATAATAAAGTAAAGATATTCAATCGGTGGCAGGACGAACCGGACCGGAGTCGAGCCGAGCCGAAACGGAAGCCGGGCGTGATTTATTTTTTGCCGTACATGCCCGTCCCACTGAACAGCGCGGAGAACGAGAGAAAATTCATTTCTTTTTTAATCAATCACTCTTTCGTTTTTTTTTCGTTTGTTTTCCTGCGTGACCGAAACCGCAAATAAAGAGAAATAAAATAAGACGAGCTCACCGGTTTGAAGCTGAACGCCGCGCTGCGTGGAACTCGCTTTTACTATCCGTTACCGACGGAGCGGAGTGAGAGAGAGCGGGAGAGAGGCAGAGGGTGGTGTGTGTGTGTGTGTGTGTGTGTGTGTGTGTGTGTGTGTGTGTGTGTGAGAGAGAGAGAGAGAGAGAGAGAAAGGGAGGGTGGAGATAATCTCAGATACACAGACAGAGAGAAGAGATAACGGGGCGGGGGAAAGATGGGCAAGAAAGAAGGAAGGAAAAAGGAGTGATTCAGAAAGAGATGAAAAAAATGGGGAGAGATATAAAAAAGAAAAGAAAATTAAATATTAAAGAGGGAGTAAGAACAGAGAGAGAGAGAGAATCTCACAGATAGAAAGAGAAGAGAAAGAAAGAAAGAAAATGGGATGATTCAGAAAGAGAGATAAATAAAATGGGAGGAGAGAGAGGTGCTAGCAAAAAGAGAGAGAGATGGGGAAAGGAGGGTGGAGAGATATATGAGAGAGAGAGAGTGAGAGAGAGAAGGAAGAAAAGAAAAGAAAAGAAAATGGGGTGATTCAGAAAGAGAGATGAAAATGGGTGGGAGAGTGAGAGGTGCTAGCGATTAGAGAGAGAGAGAGAAATGGAGAAAGGGAGGGTGGAGAGATACACAGATATACAGATAGAGAGAGGAGATAACAGAGAGAGAGAGAGAGAGAGAGAGAGGTGGGGGCCAGAAAGAAGGAAGGAAAATGGGGTGATTCTGAAAGAGAAATGAAAATGGGGGGGGGTAGATAAAATTAAAAGAAAAGTAAAAATGAAAGAGGGAGTAAAACGGACAGAGAGATATACTGGGGTGAATAGGACAGAGATGGGGAGAGAGAGAGAGAGAGAGAGAAATGGCGAAAGGGACAGTGGAGAGATACATGGATATATAGATAGAGAGAAAAGATGATGGAGAGACAGGAAGAGAGAGATAGAGAAAGTAGGGGAGAGAGAGAAGAAAAGAAAAGGAGTGATTCAGAAATAAAATAAGACAGAGAATGAGTGAGCAAGAAACAGGGAGATAGAGGAAAAAGAGACAAGGAAAAGGTTGCTAGATAATGTGTGTGTGTGTTTGTGTGTGAGAGAGAGACAGACAGATGGGATAAATTGACAAAAGAGGAAGAGAGGTGGGAATAGAAGGAAGAGAGGGAAGAACCAAAATGTTTGTTCCAACGCCAAACCCCAAAAATCCAAAGCGTCAAGAAAGCATCATGGAATGGAAGACTCATTTTAGGATCATTTAGGATCACTCATTCATGGAACAATTTCAGTTGATGCTAAAATTTTACAAAACCTTCACAATCCTGTTTTTCCAACACTTTATGGAATGGAAGAACTCTGGACCAACTCTGGAGGTCATTGGTTCAAATCATACCTCCAGCATAACCACCATTGGGTCGAGACCCTGAGCAAGACCTTTAACCTCAAGTTGCTGTCATTAGAAATTGCAGATTTATTAGAGCATCTGCTAATATATTATATTCACATCACGAGATTTCACGGTTGTGACGCCATCTCTTGCTTGTCTCAAAAGAAGCCGGTTTGTGCACAGGCCTGCACGACGCTGCTTCGTATCCCAGGCACGTAGCAAACTGGATCCCGGACAGGCAGCCCCCGTGAAGCCTATATTACGTCACATCGGGTGAAGCGGCACAGCGCCAAAGCACAAGCTGATGCTGCTGCTGCTGGTGCGTTTATCGATATGGCCGGTTAAGCACAAGCTCCATTTAAAGGAGCACTCCAACTAAAAGACGGTAATGAGGCTAAAGCACAAGCAGGTTGTGTAGTAAAGAACACTATGATGTTTTGGGGGTTGGTGCACATAAACACTGAAGAACCCTTTTACCATCCAAATTATTACAAAGTATTCATAGAATAGAACAAAAAATGATTGCTGTCTGAAATTCTACACAGTGCTCTTCAGCGATTGTCACCAACCCAAAAATTGGGTCTTTAATTCCATGAAGCTTTCTTGGGGCTATTGATTTTTGGGGGTGGAAAGGGTTCTTCAGAGCAAATTTTGGCAACAATCAAAATGTTTGTTCCATGAAGGTTTTGGATTTAAAAAGGGTTCTTCATCTATCGTGTCACCCACCCTAAAATTGGGTCTTCTATTCCATTTTTTGAGCTTTGGATTTGGAGGTAGTAAGGGTTCTTTAGAGTTTGGTAAATTTTTGGCACCAACCATAAAGGTTTCATGAAGGTTTTGAGGTTTAAAAGGGGGTTTTGGGTTTCTTCTAGGGGGTTTTAGGTCCATGAAGCTTTCTTGAAGGAGGTGGAAGTTGGAAGGGTTCTTGGAGTTTAAAGGACAAGAACAGCCTCCAATTTGATTTGTAAAGTAAAAGTCTTTTAGGATAAAAAATAAATCCTTAACTGGATCCTCTTAAGTTCCTCTCTTCCTTGATAACATTTGACAAAATAGATTTTCTATAATGGGACAAAGCAACTTTCAAGTTTCAAATGAAGCAAAACGTGTCCGCTTTAGAAACAAAATGGCACCATATGAATCAGAGACAAAGAAAGCAAAATTTGCAGCAATCCAGATCTAAAAATAAACCTTTGAAGATGAACTTCTGCCCTTTTCCAATTTCTGCAGTGACAAATGGAGTTTGTCTGTTCCTCAAGCAGTTTTCAACATCCTCCAAATAATCAGGTTTCATAAAACATTCCGAGATTGTACATTTTAGTGTGTGTGTGCGTGAGTGAGTTTGTGTATCCCACACCACCCCAAGACAGCATTTAGCTTATCGTCTAAGCCCTTCACCTATCTAAAGCTCATGCAGGCTCTGTTTACAAGCCCCAGATTGACGTGGGAAGGCCCAGCTGAAACATCAGCAATGAGGATTTCCATTTTCCATTTCCTGCTGGACAATTTTCCTGTCTCTTACTCCAGGGTCGCTCTCACTTTTCTTTACTGAAATGTCTGAACAAACAAAATAGGAAATGAAGCATTTTTCACTCTGTACAGCACACAGAACTAACCTTATTAATCTCAATTTATTTACTGAATCAGGTTCTATCAGGTGCATCATAAAGCATGGAACAGTCATTCATGCTCCTTGAGTTCCACTCGTTTGCACAATTTGGTGCTTTTCCCCCTACATGACCACAACTAATTGAAACTCCTGAAGGGCTTGTTAATTAGCTGGTATTTGAGTAACAGGGAGAGCAAAGGAAATATTCATGGCTTGTGGCATTAATGATCTTAAGCAAGAGCACTCAAATATTTTTGGTCCAACTACCGCTACTGATCAAGCTATGGACCCTCTTATTTGCTTGGTGTCTAGAGATCTTCCACTGCACTAACATCACCTACTGTACATCAAGTCTCTTAGTCATGGGCAGTTCTTGGGATGTTCAGGACCACAGACAGCTCTTAGGGGTGTTCAGGACCATGGGTAGCTCTTTTCTTTTCAGGACCACAGACAGTTCTTGGGGTTTGTTCAGCACCATGAACAGTTCTTTAGAAGTTCAGGACCAAGAACAGCTCTTGGGTGCTCAGGCCCACAGACAGCTCCATAACGAATATAGTTAGTGTTGGCTTCAGTAGCAATAACCTTGTTAAAGTAATTAAGACTGGGACTTTGGGGTTCAAGTCAAAAGAGGTAACAAATTAAAGGATCCCTCCCAATGTCTTGCCTGCGAAGTCTAATTCAAATATGAGTTCATACTGTATCTATTAAAGTGGAATTAGAATCAGACAGAAATGTGCAGGTCAGGTTTAAAATGAATAGGTAACCTGTAATTTAGAGATTAGGCTTAATGTTACCATAAATTATACTTAGCAGTTTAATATATCATTGCCTGTGAACATGTCAATGCTGTGACTGCTATACTCTATATATACAGTCATTCATTGCTTCATTATCCAAAACACTTAAACCCAACTGGCTTCACATGGGGACCGGATCCCATCCCGGAAACTTATGGGCGCAAGATGGGGAACAACCCTGGGAAGGCACCAACACACCGCAGGGCACACACACTATTTTTGATGCATTTATGCGTTCTTATGTGTTCATTATCATATCCTAATAATCTTATAGACAGACATACAGTAATGCAATTTGGGTTTATAGTACAGGATCAATTCTTTCCTATCTATCACTGTTACAAGTCCTGGACTCAATCGCTGCTGAGCTACCACAATCCGGTCTTAATAGAGTTAAATCAACACAATGAATAGTCACTTATTAAGAGTTAATTGTACATAGGTGGCCTGGAATTCTGAACATTATGTTCTGAAAAGACCTATGGTCAATCGCCAAAGGCAATATGTATAAAAAGGAACAATTTTTTAAAACAGAATGCTTACAGATTCAAGAGAGTGTCAGTAATTAGGCAGCATATGCTGAAAACTTAATCAGGCCCAGTAGGCAAATGAAAGTGCTTTACATAACCGAGAGTCACCTTGCCATGTTCGGGCTTTTAAAAGCTTTGTTGTCAGTCAGTAGTGAGTGTATTTTTACTCACAGGGCTGATTATCTTATACTCAAATCTGTATTTGCTCTTGCTAAATTGAACATGAAAAAGCAGTAGTTCAAAAACAGCTTTGATAATGAAAGAGTTGGGGTTTTTTTTAACTGTCTAAATTCTGCCACTTATTTAAGATAATTCCGTTCAAGGCTGTGACGTCTTCATCTTTTCTCAACTTTGGCTTGTAGTCTTTTGTGTTGCGGTTTGCAGTTCGATGTTAAGAGGGCCCCACTGGGAAGCCAGGCTTCAGTCACAGTCGAGACTCCCTGTATAATTAACTTAAATATACTAAAGAATACAGACACACAGCTGTCTTGTATTATAATATCTACCAACACAAAGTCAAGTGGCTCCGTTTGACTCAGCTTCAACGTTTTACAGGCCAAACCTGAATCTTTTACTCCTCAATAAAATTCCACATCAAGGCGTTAAGCGCAAGTGTAAGCTCTCGGTGGCTGACTCTTTGTCTATATTTCTGCTAGAGTCAGGCCTGAAAGTCCTGATAAACATCCTACCCTTAAAGATAAATGGACCTGAAAGAGGTGAGTCTCCTCTACGCACGCCTGCATATCGACTACCCTTGGCGCAAGTCGATTGTGGGTCGGCCCGGGTCAGGTGAACTGCAGGGAGATTCATGACAGTCATTTGTAATGGCATCTGTGCTCATGCTCTGCAGAAGTGCTGCCTCACACGTGATGCCAGGAAAACTGGCGCACTGACTTAATCTTCCCTGGGTGACATGGAGTGGGCTCTTACAGTGAGAACAATGATAAATATAATGTATCTGCCACTTCAGGGTTTCCTCTCCCCTGCCTCCCACATGAGGATGGAATGTTAGACGAGGTATCATAAAAAATTGGGGTCTGATTCAGATGTTCAGGGAATTGTGGGTTTTGCTTTTATAAACATTTTAGACATTTGCATTTTCTAATACCCTGGAACAAATTTGGATTAAGGGTCTTGTTCGGGGAGGGCCCAATGGAGGTAGTTCTGGAATTAGAATTAGAGCTGGATTTGAACCTACATCCTGTAAAATAGACAGTATTAAACCCCATTCCAATAAAGGGCATTGGATCAGTGCTAAAATGTATTGAGTCTTGGTTCCTCTTAAGTATCTTTTCACATTTCCTCTGAAGGAGCTACTCGTTGTCCATTGAGATTGCTCTTTAGAGACTTGAGATAGGCAGTAAAGCTGTTCAACTAAAACGGAATCAAATTCAATACCTCTAATTGGAATTTTACATCAGCAATGCCTGGAGGCATGTAAGATAAAACTGAATTTTCTCAATCAATAATTCATAAAATAGCTACTACAACACTAGACACTGCATCCATTTGTTAGCATTCAATAAAACCAGCGATTATGGATAACCCAAAAATAGACTGGTTTACCGGCCATCAATTGGGACATAATTTGGTGGAATTGTAGGATTATCAAACATAATTAATCCCAAGATATCAGTGGGTTGATCACAACTTGTAAGTTGATTAACTAGCTAATTCTTTTTGGCACTAGTTCTATGCCTTTTCTTTGAACTTGACCACTGTTGCCACTAACAAAAGAAAAGTAAGACCACGTTAGGTCATAGACAGTCATTAGCATGCTATTGTAGCATTTGTTTTCACCCCTTGTAAGTTCAACACGTCCGGCCGTCGTCATATTAATACAGCCTCCCACTAATCTGGCAACACAATGGTTACAAATGGAGGATTTTTTTCCCCTCCAAGCAGGGCTCAAACCTCTCAGTTCATTTGAATTGTATGCAGCTCATTTTAAACAGTCACAAAGCAGCTTTATAGAAGTCCAGGTCCAATCCCTTAATGAGCAAGTGTAGGATGACATTGGCGAGGAAATGCTCAGTCAATACAGAAGAGGAGGAAATCTAGAGAACCGACACTGATTGAAAGTATAAATCATGGTTCCTGATGCAAGTTCATCCACCTCAGTTCTCATTATTAATCTCAATTCTTTTTGAATATGCCAGAACATGCTGGACCAAAACATATCAGCAGTTGGCTCAGCAAGAGATCGATGTGGACATTAACAAAAAATAAAAGCTTCACTTCTGATTCCTCAGACTACAGGGTTCTCAATATGCCTTAGATGCAATTAGATTCTAGAAGGGAAGATTAAAGCTATTTTCATATTGAAAATACACATGCATGCTCTCATTAATCACACATTCATTTCCAAGCCTCATGTTTAGTTTTATAGCCTGTGGATCAATGTCGGCCTTGAATGAAATACAATTGGCCTTAGGAGGGACACACAAAACACTAATGGAAAATGTTATATGCTGTCATTTAATACAAGTTGCACAAATCAACAATATTTTTTCTGCTTCAGAAATGACTATAGAAGATTTCTAAGTTGAATTTTCTCAGAAACTATTTGAAAAAGGTGCTTAAGTAACCGTTTACTGCCCTACGGGCAAAATAAAACTGCACCATCATCTCAAACCAACTCATACTCATAGCAATGCCAGGGCAAGGGATAGGCTGATGCTTTTTCCCCCCTCTTTCCAGCCAGAGTTCTAATTAGCGCTGCTTCATGAGAGACTCTTAACCCAACTTTCCAACACAGTTGAGTTTCTCCGACTTGAGAAAAGACCTTTAAAGAATTCAGCGCTAGATGCCCACTTGCAGCCAAACCTCTTCCCCAAGGCTTGAAAAGCAAAGTGGAAATAAACTTTATGGCCAGTGCTCACGCACCTAAACAACTATTCTTCATTTATATTTGTTTGTATATATTCTTTTTCTCGCAGTGTGATTTTTACCAATTTAGAGTTGAGAGGGAAAACTGTCTTGATGTGGCCCAACAGTGCCACCAAGTGGAAACTGACAAATTGAAGACCCTAATGAAGCCTTAAAAAATGGTATTTGTAACAAACCATTAATGTAACATGAATTCATTTGAAGTGAAGTGAAAGAATTTGGAAACTTAAATTGAAGGAGATTTTATGGAGCACTAGGCAACTTTATTCATCAAATGTGATCATATTCTGAATATATTATATTATGGTTAAATTTGGGTTCAATTTTGCCATTCTTCTACTGATATTATATTGTTCAGCACCTTGTGACTTTTGACTGTGAAAGCCATTTTATGAATACATTTTTCTTACTGACATTTAATAAACTCAGTCATAGAATTCCATGTAAACCACTAAATGGGACAGATCCGAGACATGTATTAGACATTTTCACCTGCAAAATATCTAAGAATGATTTGTCAGAAATATACTGACTTAAATAAGATTAAATAAGACTCATATTTTTCATCAGAAGCTTTCCATTAACTGTGACTCATTTTCATTCTTCTTATTATTTTGAATATTTCTATAGTACTTTGAGCTTAAAACACCTGACATTTTACATCAGAGAAAAATTTACTTAAATGGCTATTAGTACTGAGATCCACACATAATCGTCCCGGCAACAAGTAAAGCCTCCTCCCTGTTCTCATAAAGAGGATTGTATGATTGCTCCCCAGTGAGTGTGGAAAAATGCGGTCTCATAACAGCTAATAGGGTTAGAGTGTTAGATTGCAACTCACACAAATGGACCTGTAAATATTCACGACTTTGTTAATTATGTTGTGTTTTCTCTGTCACTAGATTTACACGTACCGCATTTAGCAGACGCTCTTATCCAGGGGTGTATTTCCCAAATGCATAGTTGCTAATATATTGCAAACTATGTTAGCAACATTATGTTAGTTGCTAATGTACACTATGTTAGTTGCTAATGTATTGCTAACTATATTACCAACACTATGTTAGTTGCTTAAGTACACTCTGTTAGTTACTAATGCTAATTGCTAATGTACACTATGTCAGTTGCTAATGTACACTATGTTAGTTGCTAATGCTAGTTTCTAATGTACACTATGCTAGTTGCTAACATGTTCTTAGGAAACGCAACCCAGAGCGACTTCCATTTTCCTAATTTTAGGGACAGTCTCCCTGGTGCAACTTGGGGTTAAGGGTCTTGATCAGGGACCCTGAAGGTTAGATTCAAACTCACAACTTCTTAATCCTCTTGAGCCTATCCCTGGACTTCAGGCGTGATGTCTGGGACCAATTTAGAGTCATCAACCAACATAAACTGTGCACTTTTGGACTGGTAGGAAAGCGGAGCACCCGGAGAAATATATATTTTTATATATGTACATATTATGTTTTAGATGTCCTGATCAAGCAGAGTTACAACTGCTTTAGCAGACATCCCCCATTTACTCTCACTTCCCACCTTGGAGTTTAGAATCCCAGACATCAAGGTGAGAAAGTGATGGAGATTTACCCTCGGCCATGCCATCAGAGCCACTCTGACCCCATTCTGTTTATCTCATTTGGGTTTTTACGCTCCCTCGCTATGTGGGCTCGGCCTCGCGCCGCGGTGATGGATGACCACAGGCCGCTGGTTATCGCTGGAGGTCACGGGAAGAGCACCACCCGAAGATTGGTGCCACACACACACTTCTAGACACACACTTAGTACCTCAGTATTCAGGCCATTCCAAAGCTTCATTCTCAAAAGATTTGTGCTTAAGACAGGGCTAATGTGATAGATTACTGAAGGTCCTGAAGCCACGCCCCTTAATTGTGCAGCAGCCAATGACAATGAGTGCAGTGAATGACATCACTAGGCAGTGTTGCGTCAGTGTTGGCAGAGTTTCAGAGGTGTGTCATTCTCTAGTACAACCCTAATCTAATCCTAGACATAATCTGCTTCTTACCCCAAACCCAAATATAATCTAATTTGAACCCTAAAGTTAACAAAAAATATAATCATAAATTTAAACCAAACCATCATCTAAACCAATCTTTAACCAAAACATAATTAAATGTTTGTCCACTCAAACATAAGCTGATCCTCACCCTAACACTATATAGTCACCATGAACCTAGCCAAAATGTAGTCTTAATCTTAAATCACAAACTAATCTTAACCATAAACCTAATCTAATCCAACCCATAATTTACTACAACCCTAATCAAAAACCAAACCTTAATCTAATCATAACCCTAAACCTAACCATAATCTAATTCTAAACCAAACCACAATTCAATCCAACCCTAAACCTAAACATAATTTAATGCTAAACTCAAACATGATCTAATCCTAACCAAAATACAACCAAAATCATAAACCTAACCATAATCTAATCCAACTCTAAACCTATAATCCTCTAATCTCTGCCTCTCTCATTCTCCTCTTTTGTTCTGTCTCTATCCCAACCACGTTCTGGTTGGACCTTGCTGAGAAGGTTATGAACAGAGTCCAGATTACAGAGCGGGTCAGTTCCGGGTAACTGGGCTGTGACATTGGCTACAGATGTGGCTGGAATGAAACCAGCACAAAGGTCCGAATCAGGCTGAAACAGAACCAGCAACCTTCTGCCATGCCCACTGCTGTGGGAAAATACACAGTCACCTGAGCGTAAAAAAGGCCTGGAATGAAAAGTGAAGGCTGTATGAGTAAAACAAAGTTGTTGGAAAGTAAATAAGGGAGAGGAAAAGTAGAGGAGAGGAAGAAAACTAGATGAGAGGAAGAAAACTAGACGAGAGACAAGAGCTGAAGCAGTCCAAATGGAAAGGGAGAGAAGAAAATAAGAAAAAGAAGGGAGAGGAGAGGGAAGGAGGTGAAAAGAATGGTAAAGAGAACAAGAGAAGGAGTTGGGAGAGAAGAGGAGAGGACAGGAGAAGAGAAGGAGAACTGGAGAAGGCCTGAGACAAAAGAGAGCAGAGGAGAGGAGAGAAGAGAAACTAGCGAAGATGTAAGGGAGTAGGAGCGGGAGAAGAGATAAGAAAGAAAGAAAGAAAAGAGAAGAAACAAGAATGGAGGACGAGAATTTAGGGAGGAGGTAAGGCAGAGACAGTAGGGAAAAGGAGAAGAAAAGAAAGCAGGGAAGAAGAGAAGAGAGGAGAGGAATGACAGAAAATAAACTAGAGAAGAGGTAGGGGAGTGGGAGTTGAAGAGGAGAGAAGAAAAGCAAGGAAGAAACAGTGAGTAAAGGAAAAGAAGAGATGATGCTGTGGGAGTGAGGGATACGGTAAAAAATGATAGAGGTGGGGAGAGAAGAAGAACTAGAGTCCAGCTGAGGCATTGGGAGTAGAATAAAATAAACAAAGGAGACCCAAAGAGTGGAGAAAAAAACAGAAGAGGACAGTGGTGGGAGAAGAGTGGACAGAAAGACTGCAGAGGAAAGAAAGAGTAGAGGAGAGGGAGTCCCCGGCCTTATTGGCCAATGGTAGATTTTGCAGCAGATGAAATATGTTTTAATTTGTGCACTGCTGGAGGAGCAGGCGATAACTCAGAACTGAGCAAGCACATAGCGAATACTCCCTCTATCCATCCCTCTCTTTTCCCATCTCCCCACTGTCTCTCTTTCCCTCCCTACCTCCCTCCTCCCCATCACTGACTTCCACTCCAGCTATGTTGCCATGGTAACGGCGCACAGCAGCAAGGCTGGGTGAGTGACGTGCCAAGATTGAGCTTGAAACACATGCGCACACACACACATGCATACACATACACACCCACTTCCAGCTGTTTAGCTCCATGGGTATTTGAGAGATCGCTTGCAATATCAAATTGATGGTAAACAAATTTGCAAACAGAACATTTTTCAAGAGTCTCACAGGGCAATGTACGCGTGGGGCAAGAAACATGTTTATATTCAAATGTGTTGACGGCACGGATGTTAGCAGTATGGAAGAGATGAAGACTGTGCAGACAAAAGAAGAAGCCAAAACCTGGTGCTGAAATTAGAAGCAGTTTGCTTTGTGAATTGATTCAAATTGTCCAAGAAGAAACATGTTTGTCACCAAGTAGAACTTGCCCACCATCAGACCAAGCCAACTGCCTTAAACTGTTAATCCCAAAGCGCTGACTCAATAAAAGAACAGCATCCTGGCAAATGCAGAATTTCAACAGTCTTCACAGGACCTCAAAGCCATGAGACAAGTAGATCCTGTCCATTTAGAACAATCAAACTGTGGCACAAGCAGAACCACCTTCTTGACAATGCAAAATTCCAATCACTTCAATGTCCCAACCTGAGAAGAACCAGACAGTTTGGACCAAGATGAACTCCAGTGCTCAGAGACAAGTAGAACCAAAATGTTCTCATCAAACAGAACTCCATCAGTCTCACCAAGCAGAACTCCTATGCACTGAGACATGTAGATCCACGCTATGCTGACCAAGGAGAACTCCAACAGCTTTACCAAAGTTACAATATAGTGAGATGTTCACATGCATCATCCTGACCAAGCAGAGCTCTTACCAAACAGCATTCCAGTATACTAAAACACGTACAATCAAACCATCCTAATCAAGCAGAACTCCACCAGGCCTATCCAATGGAATTCTAAAGCTGCAGCATTCCTGACCATGCAGAACTCCAGTAGCCGGAGACATGTGGAGTTGCACCATGCTGACCTACAAGGACTCCATCATCAGCCTCAGCAAACAGGACTATAAAGCCATGACACAAGTAGAATCACATGGAGCAATCGTGATACTAGAAACATACAGTTACTGTGAAACCTACGGTGGCAGAAGGAATCTATCCATGTTGAAAGCAGGCAGACAGACGGGCAGAAACCCGCTGATTGAAAATGAGCTGTCAGGAGTGATGAATGCTTTTGAGGCAGGAGAGGACGCAATGATTCCACTGCAAATAAAAAGATGAGCCAGGAAGGGCATTGAAGATGACTCTGAAATTAACCCTAATTGCCAACAGTTAATTTCTCAGATAGGGGAAAGAGACAGGAGGGAGTTTAATTTATGATAATTCATTGTTGCTTTGTACTGCTAACAGTCTCATATTAGACTGTGAAACTAAAGCATATAATAAGTACAAGACCTTGCTGAACTTATCTATTCATTTCTACACTGAAATGAAAATTTTCTGGATACATAATGTACACCTACTTGATGGATCTCTCTTGCTAGTGTCAAGTAAGAGAATATAGCCCATCTGTTGCCATGTACAGATTGAATTTGCCCTCTGCTACCCCTTCATTTGCCCATTCTTGACAATGCAAACCTCTAAGCTTGATATTGTGGTTTTATTGACGATCTCAACCTAGCAGCAACACTGAGGCATCTTGCACACTCACAGCAGCACACACACTACCAAGTCAATGTCACTGCTTTTCTGACAAAATCATGCTCCACCTAAATCATGCCAGCTCTATTCGTCATCTGGACTCTTGTGGTCAGAAACTGACCCCTGTTGATCCTGAACATCTAATAAGTGATCAGTAATATGTGAGTCTATCCTGTGCTTTTAAAGATGAGAATGGTGTCCCAGACAAGGAACAAACTCTCCCCAAAATTCATCTCTCTGGTATTGCATTATTCATGCATATACTCAGCCAATTAGGAACATGCTGTTAATGGAGTTAAGTGTGTATAAACAAAGCTCTGTGTGTATGTGAGAGGGAGTGGAGACAGAGACCCTGCAGACTTATCTATACTCTACCACAGATCTGGAACCGACTGTGGTTCTTCCCTCCGACTGAGACTGATAACACGTTCCACCACTGAGCTTTATGCTAACTGAATAAATGTATATGCAAGTTAAGGCAGTCATTACATCATTTCAAACTGTGTTGGCATTAGGCCTACTAAGCTGAAAGGATATTTATGCTGCCAAGATGACAATATCCCTTTTCCTGCCTGTTCGGCACTTATAAAACGTGGCGGGAGACGAGCATATTACATTATTTTGCAATGATCTGTAGCAGGTTAGAGATTATTCACTCCTGGCCATTTAGCTAATAAGAGCAGATAGCATCTGTGTGACTAAGACAAGTATTCACCAGAGGGTTAGGATTAGAATTACAGTTGGGATCATTTTCAAAGTGGGATCACAGATACAGTTCTTAATGCCTTCGAAAGGAAATAAGCTTATTGATAACCACTTAAAACATGTAAATCCTTCTAGGCAAGAAAGTAGCTGTAAACACCACAAACTCTGATCAAGTAATTGTTTTACTGGCTCGACTGGGGACGTTCAATTTAGAATCATATGGTACACACTAAAATTGTGCAAAACAATTCTGATTCCTTTAATTGTGACTGGCTAATACCAGTTTTCTAACACCAACACTGATAATACAATGTTCTCGGACTGAAGCAGTCCGAAACCTCACTGCTACATATCTTAGACGCAGTACATTAGCAGAACCTACTTAACAAACATTACCTGCAGTCCATCCGAAAGAGTGTGACAACCTCGAATCGCCGAATCGTAGACCATCATACTCCCACTAGAGCCTCAGCCATGCAGGTCACGTCTCCACCGGAACCAACGAGGCCTTGTTTACGAACCCAGGCCTCTCTCTCTCCATCTCTCTCTATAAACCTAGTCGAGCTGTTTCAATGAAAATCAATGACATGAAGCCCGCGGCTGTGTCCCAAACCGCATAATGGCACACTACATTACCTGTCACCTTTGCATCCCATTTCAGGCGACTGCATATTTATGATGAGTTTCGTGAGACTAGACTGTTAATCATGACAAAGGCCTCAAAGCTTGAAAGTATCTTTAAACAAGAGAACGACCCGTTTATGAATGAAAGTCATGTGATATTTAGAACATTACTCTAGATCAAGGGAAGCAGAGTTATTATTTAACTACTGTGTTCTTGGTGTTTGGGCTAAAAACATGCTACATGCTAGAGGAAGAGAGAGAGAGTCTGATGAAAGTCTGATGAAATCTTGCCCTCTGGTGGCAGCGGATGAAAGTCTTTTTAAAAGGGATTTGAATAAATGTGAGAGCTCTGAGATAAGCCAATTTATTATTTAAATTATCATAATAAAAACAAATGAGGTTTTATATATACATGCAAATGTTTTTAAGTCTTTATTTTTTATTCAAATACTGTCTCAGGAAGGGTTCACACCCCAATCAAATCCTCTCACTTCTTTCTGGCCGAAAGCAAGAACGATTTCAGCAGCAAATTAAAATCAATACATTAGAAAAAATGATATTTACACATCTATAAACCATACAGCATATGCAGGACAATTACGAATATGAGAAACCCTTCACTGGGTTATTTAAGAGCAGAAATCATCTGCTGACCAATCAGCAGTGGCAATAAAGCATTGAGGTTATGTTAGCTGCTTTTGTTATATTTAGCTATATGTTAAAAACATGTTAAAATTTGGTTGAAAAGGTATGCAAGCCATAACATAAGATTTGAGATAACGCAAGATTTTGAACTTTATCGCAAGTTGTCTTTGGTCACAGGAGCAAAGTTGGTGAGCGTTTTATCTTTTTGTCTCATAACTTGCAATGTGTGGTGATGGTGACAAAAATCCAGCTACTGATTTTATTATTTTAAAATATATAAAATGTGTAAAATATTTACATTTTACATATTCAGACTTGGCATCATCCCTCATTGGATCTTCAGCACTTAAGTCAGGTACAGTTTAGTCCACATTTTAAAAAACCTTGCTTAAAAGGACACTCCACCAAAGGGTTTTAACAGTGTTGGAAAACTAAACCAGACTCAAAGCTGGTCCCTGTTGGACTCCATTCATTGTAAAAAGGGGATAATGGTTACAGTCCCTGAATGGATGTGTTCCAATCAAAAGGCTTGCAAAGAATGAACGCCAATGAGTACTTTTAGCTCTCAACTGCCAGTGGACTTCATTGGAATGCACATTTATTTTCTGTACAATCCGTCCTGTAAAACAGTTGTGCAGTTTAAGTCCTTTCACTTTATGAGCGAGCTGTGTTTTTAGGCTCCAGGTTAGCCAATAGTGTCATGAGGATTCTGCAGAGGAATTGTGGGAGTTTTTCTTCTTAAGGGCACCAGCTTGTTATGGGGTAGAGAAGACAATGGACAGTTTTGAACCTGTGGTACCAAACAAAAAGGTGAAACAGGAGACGGGATGCTGACTGACTGTTTGGAAGCAAATTATTAAGAAATTGGTGTGAATCAAGACTTTTGCACAGTACTATATGATTCATGTTTTTAATTGCTCTGGTATTAATGAATACATAAATACAAAAATATAAGATAATACAAAAGTATGACAGATTTACCTGGACTTATCCTCATCCTTGCTGAAAGCCCCCATTATATCCACACTGTTCATTTTATTTTCAAACAGTCCATAACTTAGAGTAACCTACAGAGAGATTAAAGGGAGAGAGCGATGATTGTGTGGTCATTTGTGTGTTCTCCCTCGCTACAAATATATATTTCTTGACCGTCTTCATAGTGATAGAGGTAGAGGTGTTAGAGCAGCTTTGCAGTCTTTCTCGTTAGGGGTGTGGTCTCACCAGTGAGTGGACCTGTACATGGGTGTGGCTGAACCAGTGCGTGGGTGTGGTCTTACCTATGAGTGGGTAAGGGCTTGCCAGTATGGGGGTGGTCTCACATGTATGAGTGGACGTGTTCTAACCACTGTGTGGGTGTAATTATAATTATGATCAATGCTGGGATGTGGTCTCACCTGTGTGTAGGTGTGGGCTCACCTACAAGTGGGTGTGATTTAACAGTGAGTGGGCAAGGTCTTAGCTGTGTAGGGGTATGGTATCACCAGTGAGTGGGTGTGGTCTAGTCTGTGAGTGGGCGCGACCTCACCTGTTTGAGGATGTCTCTGGGTGAAAGTAGAAGCAGGTTTTCCAAATGTGAGTGGAACAGGTTACTGTGTGTCATGGAGACTCCCAGACGCTTTTCCACAATGAAACCCATCACACAGTCGTCGGGGAGCCTTATTACAGCCGAGGTTTGCTCAAACTTGGGCCCACTACGCACACACCCACACAAACACACAAAAACGTCTCTGTAAATTCACAGAATAATACTAGCATCAAAGATGTAAAGATACAGAGTTGTATTTTTACAGTAAGCAAACTCTATTATTGATATTTACATTGCAATACTGTCACTACAACAACGACAATGGTCTATTCAACAGTCACTCTCACCTGGCCCATGGTGCCATCTTTAACGCCAATCTTCTGTTGAGACAAAACCCCGCCCCTCCTGTAGCGAACCAGAACTGCACTTCCCTCTGCAACACAACGCACCAATCAGGCATCAAGAAAACAGACACTCTCCATATGCCAAAACAGATGAGTTTTAATGAATGAAAATTAAATTATGAAGCCACATAACCACATATTGCCGGATATTATTGATCAAGCTCTAGTTTGAACAAAGTCCAATAATTTTGGAATCATCTCAGAATGCGATTCCTGGGAATGAGCAGATCTGACTTCAGGTGTTGATTTCTATGGAGTCAGAATAGTGTCATATATATTTGTATGTGTATTTCTCGATTTACACCCGTAAAAAGAAATTTGCTCGCACTGAACACAATTTTCATTCGCAAAATACTGAATAGAAACACACGTTACGTGATCCGTACTTGTATATGAAAAACATTTTGCAAATGCGAAACCAAACACCTGCATAAAAGTATTTTTTACAAAGTTAGAATGGTTTTCAAGTACGAAACCTGTATTCCAAATCTCCAAAACTGCTCTTGTGCTCTTGCAAATACCGACCTACGAGTGCAAATTCACATTTTGGCACTAATTTTGGCACTAATCTGCCTAGCGCTTTGCAGAAAAATATTTGCTCGCAGAGCCACCAATCAGATAAAGTAATTTTCTAGCCAATCAGAAAGCTGCAAGTAAAGTTACGACCAATTTAGGTGCACGTACGGAAGCGTATTGCTGCCACACCGTAAAAAGAATTATATGGCTATAGAATGTATTAAATATCCCGTTAGAACGTGATATTTAACATATATAGAGGAAGAGAGCGCAACAGAGTGGATATCTGAGCCCCCTAACGCCCTCAGAGAGTGATCCAGGCAGCAGAACACTGCTGCAGGTTAGCTCTCCCTTCCCTGCTGGACATTTACACCAGGAGATGTATGACCAGGGCAACTAGGAGTGTTAAGGTTCTCATCTCATCCCAGCAATGGACTATTTCATCTTCTGTAATCAGGCAGAAGGTTCTGCACATCATGGCCAAAACAGAGAGACTCAGGAGGAATTTCTATCCTCAGGCCATCCGTTTCCTAAACAAGGACACGTCTTTTTCTAAAAAGTCTTATTTGCCATTGCATACTGCCTCTTAACTCCATATTGTTATAATCATTTATTTGGACATATTTCACTGTCCAAAATATTACATGCTCCTTCTCTGTCTGCTAAAATGCTACAGTGTTCACTGCTGTGTAGCTGCACTCAGCACTTTAAAAACTCATTGCACCTGTTATCTGTCTGCAGATTTTTGTACTTAGATTAAAGTTACTGTAATATAAAAAATCGTTTATTTATCTTTATTTTATTCCCTTATCTCCTTATTTTAAGTTTGTATATGAAATTAAGTTTGTATATTGTATCTCTATTTTATTTTTCATTTTTCTGTCTAAATTGCACAATCAAAAGAGCGGTTCAGGATACATTTCACTGCATGTTGTACCTGTGTAATTTGCATGTGACAAATAAAGAATCTTGAATATCTAAGGACTTGTCTCATAACGGACTGTTTCAGCTTCTGCAATCAGTCAGAAGGTTCTGCACCATCATGGCCAAAACGGGGCGATCCTCAATCATGACACACTCCCCGCCCTTTCATAATATTGGGTTTATTATCTCAGCAACGGAATCTTCTTAGTGTATCATAACCCATATTGTCTGTCACATTTCATAGTCATATTTCATATCGTCGGCCTTATTTCATAGTCTCCATTTTTACATGCACTGTTGATGTAAATACCAGCCACCTCAGTCAACAAGAGCAGATCAACTATGTTACTCTCTATATATGTTAAATATCTCTATATACATGTTCTAACGTGATATTTAATACGTTCTAACATGATATCTAATACGTTCTAACGTGAGAGCCATATAATTCTTTTTACGGCGTGGCAGCAATATGCTTCCGTACGTGCACCTTCGCCGTCTTCAGTGAGTTCTGTTACTGGAAGGCCAGGATTGGTCATAACTTTACTTGCAACTATCTCATTGGCTAGAAAATGACTTTATCTGATTGGTGGCTCTGCAAGCAAATATTTTTCCGCTAGGTAGATTAGTGCCAAAATTATTTGTGCGCGCAAACGTGAATTTGCACTCGTAGGTTGGTATTTGCAAGAGCGCAAGAGCAGTTCTGGAGATTTGGAATACAGGCTTCGTACTTGAAAACCATTCTAACTTCGTAAAAAATATTTTTATGCAGGTGTTTGGTTTCGCATTTGCAAAATGTTTTTCATATACAAGTACGAATCACGTAAATTGTGTTCAGTGCGAATGAAAATTGTGTTCAGTGCGAGCAAATTTTGTTTGTACGGCTGTAAATTGAGAAATACACATACAAATATATATGGCACTATTCTGACTCCATAGATTTTTTACTGTTACTGATTGACTTTTTAAGAGCAAAAACCGAAGAAAAAAAATCTTCAATGCAAAGCTATTGAGTCTATTCACGATTCCATGTGATCGAGAATCAAAATCGAAGAACCGATTCTTTTTGGAATCAACTCCAGCCCTACTCTTAACCCATCTCACATCATCCATATTGTGGTGAAGAGTCAGTTCATAATTCCACTGATTTTATATAGATTTAGTCTTGATTCCAAAGCTTTTGAATCGATTCATGATTCCATGGATTTTTATATATCTTTGGTCCTAATTCCAAAGCTTTTGATGTTATTTGAATTTAAAATAAAAGAATACATTTTTTTAATCAACTCTCAACCAAGCTCAAAAACAGTTTGGATCATCTCAGATTCAGATACCAAATTTTGGGACGGGGCAAAGCTGAATTAAAGAGCTAAAGTACAAAATACAGATTTGGTCTTGATTGCAAAGTTTTTGAGTGGATTCATGACACCATGTTATCTGGAATCAAACTCAAAGAATCGATTCCTTTTGGAATCAAATCCCAGCTCTACTCTTAAACTATCTCACACCTTCAATATTGTGGTGAAGGTGGTGAGATGGTAGTGTTATCAGTGTTTCTTTTCATCATGGGGTTTCTCTCCTTTCCTTTTTTCTAAATTGAAAAGGCCTTAGGAGTGTTTTTCTTCCTAATCACTGCAGTCCCAAAAGAGATAAACCGAAGAGAAACTCGAATTGAATGACCACCTCAAAAGGCACACACCACACAAAGACACACACACACACCGAACGACCTGACACAGCACTGATATGTCCCAAGAGAACATGGCAAGGCCAAAGCAATCACCACTGATGACTTGTGTGTGTGTGTGTGTGTGCGTGTGTGTGTGTGTAAGTAATCACTGATTGCTATTGGTTATAAACCAAAGATCGCCGTGATTGGATGAGTTTCCTTCAGGGAGCAGGACGAGAGTGTAAATTTTAAAAAGAGAGGATCATGGGATGCTGACCGTCTTGTTGCCCTCCAGCAGCTCTGTGGCTCTCATTGGTCGATCCAGACTGGGCTTCCCCACATAAATGTCTTTGTCCAGTGGGAAGGAGGAGAGCAGGGACAGCATGGCCTCCGGGTTGAGGTAATTGTCATCGTCAACGTGACATAACCACCTGTGTTGAGTTCAAAAAATGCAAGGGGATAATTAATATTGTGTTAAAGAGATGATCAGTGAATAAAGAATGACTATCAACATGAAACATGTGAAGCATAACAAGTGTGTGAGATTTAACACAACTCACCGCTTGTTTGAAGCCATGAAACGGTCGTACTCTGCAGCCATCTTGCAGGACAGAGCCTGGTGGCTGTGCTCAGGAGAGCAGCCGGTGACAATGAGGTTGAAACCTGTGCACACACATATTATTAAACACACATGTTATTTATATCTAGTTATCATGGGAGTCAGTGGAAGGACCTTACAAAGATAGCAAGCTGTGTGTGTGTGTGTGTTGACTACAGTGAGCTACCTCTACTGCTGATGTCCTTGTCTGGAGTATCTGTGAAAATGTATGTCTGCAATAAAAGAAGGAACAGAGAAGGAATCAATAAAATAAAAATAGTGCAGCATCATTAGTCTCGATCTCTTAATAATCTCAATCGTCTCCATTTTTACCAATGAATAGATAACTATGGAGAGAGAGAGTACAAAAACAAGAGAGAGAAAAAGAGAGACAGATAGATATAAACATAGTAGAAAGTAGAAAGTAAGAAAGAGACATATGATAGATAGAGAGAGAGAGAGAGAGAGAGAGAGAGAGAAGACAGACACATAGATAGATTGAAAAACACAGTGAAAGAAAGAAGGAAGGAAAGAAAGAAAAGTGAAAGAAAGAATGAATGAGATAGGCAAAATAGACAGACAGACAGACAGACAGACAGACAGACAGATAGATAGATAGATAGATAGATAGATAGATAGATAGATAGATAGA